>JAWLRI010000285.1:427082-477566 GCA_034781795.1 Crypturellus tataupa
CCTGCGTGTGCAGGGGGGTTGGACTAGATGACCTCTAGAGGTCCCTTCCAGCCTTAGGCATTCTGTGATTCTGTGATCTCTTCTGCACATGCTAGGGCAGAACTATGCAGTAGCTAGTCTGCTGCTACAAAACGTGCATTATTCAATGCATCCAAAAATCCCTTGTATAGGTAATTAGTAAACTGATCCTGAAGGTCAAATTTCAAGACAAATATGAGGAAAATAATTAAAAAAAGAACTAGAGTGTTTTAAATTTCATCATTTTAGATCTAGTGCTTCCATTTTGTCCCAAAGATCAAATTTCCTTAAATAAGAAGCAAAATATTTATTTGTAAAACTGGTCTTTTGGTCTCCTTTTTATGCTATGCATAACATTCAGTATAACTGACAAAGAAAATGCCTACAATTTATTCGAATGTGTTGTAGTATTTCTTAGGACTTTAAGAAACACTTTCACTGTTTGCAATACAGATAAGTAAAGGAGCTGCTGTTTTGCATCCAACTGATAGCTGGACCTAATCAAAAACATTTTGATGAAGTATTGGAGGCACGGCAAATGAGTTGCCACAGATAAACAAAGTTGCAACTGTGCATTCTGGATGCAGAACAAAAACTCAACCGATCATCTATGAATATATTTAGAAGAAGCTCAGTATGCAAGGAAACGTTTACGAAGGATGCAATCAACTCTAGTTTTAGTCTTTCGCTTAGAAAAACTAAGCAGCAGTGCCATCTACTGAGCATAAAGAAATTAACACTTTCTAGTGAAACGTTCTGACTTTTTTCAAAAAAAAAAAAAAAAAAAACAGATTACGATGGAATGCAATATTAACAGTGATGTTCCTACCAAGAAATAGTATTAAATGCATTAGCAGCATTTGAAAATACTTATGAATAGTATCTTATATGTTTCACTATTTAATAAAGCTTTCAAATATACAAAGAGATTTGGGGTTTTTTTTTCATCCAAAGTCAAAAGGAAGTTTGTTATCTTTGTCATGTTTTCCAAATCCCTCCAGAAATAATATGAAGCAAAAATGAACACTCATTCTGAATATGTCCATATATTAACATGTATATCCTATATATATCTTGTTTGTAGATAGCACATGCCTTTAAGTCCTTTCTCTTTGAAGGAACTTGTTTGCCAAATTTATGTAAAATCTCTGTATTATGTATTCATAGAAAGAGGAGGCAAAAAAAAGCATGTCCAGAAATGGTGAAAGACTAAAATTTGATTGTTTCATATAAACTCCAAGCTTGTCGTCATATGAAAGTTACCTACCCAAAGTTGTTAAGGACTTGCTTGTAGTGAGTTGTCCTGAACCTGGGTAAACAAATCCAGGGTTAGAACATTACTAGTTGCTCTCTAGGATCCCCTCTGCACATGCTAGGGCAGAACTAGGCAATAACTAGTCTGCTGCTACATGCATTATTTGAAGAACTACAAGAGCATGCATCATTCGATGTATCCCAAAATCCCTTGTATAGATAATGAGTAAACTGATCCTGAAGATCAAATTTCGAGACAAATATGAGAAAAATAATGGAAAAAAATCTAGAGCATTTTAAATTTCCTTATTTTAGATATAGTTCTTTTAGCTCTAGCCTTATTCAGTCTTTTTAGTAACTTCAACGGACATTTTTTCCCCTTTGAAATAACAAAGTTTTTTTTGTCTTCAAATGATATGAAAAAGTTCTGACTTGAAGCTGGTTTCAGGGAGCTTGTAATTTGATTTATGGGATCCGTTGAAACAAGAAATGATGAGAACTTCAGCATTAGATCTAAAATTTGTATGTATATTTATGTATATATAAATATATGTATTTATAAAACATTGCACAGCCAATCTGTTATTGCAGTAACAGAAGAGCCTCAGACTTAGGTGTTTATACAAATATATACAGAAATGTTTGTATCTATAGTTGCAAATACACAAATGCATAGATATATGGGTAGATTTACTTTACTCATTATTAAGTAGCAAATGTACCTGAAAAAAATGGGATGCTTGTTTGTTTCTTCCACTACACCTTGCTCTTAGCGACATTTTTAATAACAATCTAGATACTGAAAATGGCCCTGAGGTTCACAGCTCTCCCAAAATCTTCATCTTGCTTCTTTGCTTTAGCATGCCTCTGCACTAATTTTATATCATATATTACATGAATAGCATATATAGTACAGTATATAGTATATTATATACAGTATATAATATAACATATATATAGTATATATAGTATGATGATGTTCACAGCTGAAATTGATTCCCATGTTATTACAGATAATGGAGTCTTTCCTTTAGCCTCAGCTAAGCTAAAAGTTATTTTATAATAAATGGATAAGCGAGCATTCTGTGTTAGCATATTTGAAAAGACAGTTCCTTTCACAGACAGATAGGAAAGCCCAGCCAAAGGTGCAGGGAGATAATAGAGCTGGATAGACCTCTCTCACAAAGCTGTATTCAAAAAAGACGTAATTTACAGCATCTGGATAGTTACCAAAGTACCTTATCCATACCTATCTACCTATCTATCTGTCTATATACCTTCTAGTGGATCAGTACAATATTTTAAAGAACAAATCATTCAGTGACCCTAGAACAAGGATGTATGCATGACTATAGTGAGCTAATATGACAAATATGTTGGAAGGAAGGTACAACTTGAAGGCTATTGAAGAAAAGCGGAATTGATACAGGGGCTCCTAAAAGTGCACACACACAGATTGATAGCAGAAGCCAGGAAAGTAAAAACACAGCATAACAACAGAAGCAATGGCGTTATAAAACAAACCACAAATGATCAGTTACTGGAAGAATTCACTAAAAGAAATTCTGAGTTGGATAAAGCTGAAAAGAAGCATGCAGCATATCTATACATACCATACTAACTTTAGACTGATAAAGAAAGAACAAATAAGGAATGTTAACAAACATATCAAAAAGACTCAAGCATACTCAAGTGCAAGGAGGAAGGAATCCCCACCAATATTACTCCCAAATATGCTGAAAATTCACCACTCCCTTCACCTTCTTATGTCCCCTCCCACTCTACCCCATTTCTTCTTGAGAATGATTAGCACTTTAAGTCGCTGAGAGGCATTGAAAGGGCAATTACCAGAGAAATAGAGAGGAATGGGAAAAGTGTGTGTGATCAGTTTTAATTGTATCATTATTGGTAATAATCTGTCATAATTGGATACTTTGGACTACACATGCTAATACCGCCTGCAATTGGTCTAATAATAGTTCCTTCAATGTTAAAACTATAAATCAATAGGATCAATAAATATATTCTTCTATACACATTGGTCTATATACATGGTGTATTTCTTTACCCACATAATTTGCATGAGGTATCTGGTATGGTGCACCACCCTTAAGAATAATTTTAATTTGTATGTGGTAATTGTACTTGCATCTAGCACTACAAAGTATCTACTGAATTTTCAACTGTTCAACTTATTTACTCTCAGCAGGTTTGTACTCTGTGAATTTGTGAGGCTAAGAAGCTCTGTCTGCATCCCAAGATTGTCCTAAGACCTCCAGTGATACTGGAATGAAAATCTATCCACATTGCTCAGAAGAAAACTTCAGTTTATAGTCACAAGCTGGCTGACAGAGACGCAACTTTTGTTTTGAATCTTTAACTAAGCTCCTAAAGCCTTCACAGACTTCAGACTACTGGTTTCTCAGATGTCCAGAAATGATGAAGTGCAGCTTAAGATATTACTTACTGGACCCCTATCAGTCAAGTCCCAACAGTCAAGGCAGATATAGTAAATTATACCACTTGAGGGGAAGTCTTATATTTTTCATGTTTTATGAATAACAAAAAATAACTTCTGTTTTATTAAAGATACTAACCCGAGGAAGTTAAAGGCAGCTTTGTAGCAATATTCTCAGTGGTCACTGGAAAAAAATAAAAAAAAAAATGTTCATTATAAACTCTCTTTATAATGCAGTCTGGAGTCCTGTACTACTCTAAAAGAAACTAGTAGTGTCTGTCTTCCTTCCTACTACTGTTACTCCTGTGGCCACAGCTTCTTCTCAAACTCTGTGATTATTCAAAGGAGCAATGGTCCATATTCATTCCCTTTCTATCCTCAATCCATATTCATTCTCCCACATGTAAAATGTCTTTATGTGGGAAATCTTTCTAAATAGGATGCATCTTCTTAAGCACACAGATGAAATATAGGAAGAAAAAGTACTCTGTAGGTTATGTTAGTTTGTTGTTATTATATGATTGTTAATTAGTTCCACTTTTTATTTTATCGTGGCTCTCATGATGGAATGAACGGATGATGTCTCATTTTAAGAGAGACATTTTAATGATGCACAAAAACAAAGTCTAACTGCTTCAAAGTTCACTATTAGATACACAAACTTTTAAATCTCCTCACAGTTTTATTTAATGGCATTTTTGAGGTATAATGAGCAATCACTTTTCACAGTGACGTGCAGTTATTTAGAAGAACTTGTTATAGATGGTGCAAGTAGTAAAGACAAATAGACTCTGAATTTAGCCTTTGAATATCTTAGTACTTAGCAAGAAATGCACCTTTTAGAATAGTGAGACATTTCACACCAGATGTTCCACTCCTCTTAAGGCAATCAGTAGCTACTTAATAGTATCTCAGGCAGGTCTTCAAATGTCAGCTAATCAACTTCCACTTCAAAGGATTCAAATTACTTTTTATCCTCTTCCTCAGCGAAGGCTTGTTTTGAAGCTTACTGAAGTCAAAAAAAAAGTTCCCATTGCTTTTGCTAGGCTTCCTTAAGCCTTGATAAATTTTCTAGAACTTGCATATTATCACCACATTTTTGTATTTACAGAATTTTAAAAAACTGAGTCTTTAAAGCCACATTATCTGTTTCACATTAACATATTGCTTGAGTATTAGAGAAACATGAACTCAGTTCCTTGGGTATAATTCTCCTGAGGCAACATTCCTGTAATCAGTTAATCTTTAACTCATTGCTCCCATAAATGGATCCTCAGTCATGTAACTTGAAACATTTTTCCTTATTCTTTAGCAGAATAGAATGATAATTGCCTTTACTTAGGAGACAATTGTGTCTTAATTCTATCAATTAGAGGGATAAAGAAATCAAAAATTTTAAGCTTCGTAAGAGAGGTGAAAATAAGTTATTCCACCAGGAAATAACTACTTTGTGCTTTTATTCCTTCCTTAGTGATTCCTTCCTATGCTAAGCTGTCTCATACTTCTAGTTGACTAGTTTGTAAATAATTTTCCTCTGTGGATTTTGAAAGTTCTTCTGCAATGGCCAAAGGAATAGAAGTGACAAGTCTTTTTCTGGTTAGGAGGTGAAACTTTCATTCACACTAACTGTAGCTCTCAAGGATTTAAATAGAGAAAAATGTTTATTAGCATTACCTGTGATTTGTATGCTGTTTACATCAACTTTCAAAGTCTGGGTAAGGCTAGTTCTGTTTGCTGCTATACCCCAAGTCAGTTCATTTTTTGTATCCTCAGTTGATATCCTCTGGGTAAAGTAAAGATTGAAGACCACAACAGCACTAAGAACATAAAATATGGGAGAAAATGGTTATTTAAACAAGGTAATTAAGTATATTTGATATTTAACTTTACCATTTTTTCTTTCTTTTTAACTCTTTCTTTCTTTAGTTAAAAAAAAACAACAATCTAATACCCATTAATATGGGTACAGTGGAGCTAGATATGAGTAAATGAAAGAAATATTTTTATTGATTAGTGAGAGGTCTCCTAGTTTTAGCTTTAAAATACTAGTGGTAAACCTTGAATTTTTCCTATTATTTAAGTATCATAAAAGTAGCCACTTTGGTGAATCAAACATCTGTAATAATCTGTAGAAGCTATGTCTGTGAGAATCTCTTGTGTGACTATTTGTATTCTAATAAGGAAAGCGTAAGGGTTGAAACCACTGACTGAAAAGCAGTGAATAAACTGTTTTTAACTTATATGGAACCTCAGTTTTATCCAGAATATTGTCGCCTTGTACTCTCCTCTCTTTTCTAGATCCAATTGTTATATTTTATATCTGTAGCTAGATTTGTTGTGTCAAGTATGAATTATGCTTGCTAAAGAAGAGAAAGTTTCTCTCCACTAACTTTAACTTAGGTGCAATCTTTTCTTTATTTTTAAGCACTTATACTACCCAATTCCAGCTAACTCAACAGTGCTTTTTGATAAGGACTGATTAGTCCTCCCACTATGCTGAGCATAGTTCCTTTAATTTCTTACATGATTTTGATAATTTCTAGGCCATGCTGAGTAAATAAAATATTTTATTGCTGTTTTTCTGAAGCAGGGGAGTTTCGAGAAATTAGAAATGTTAATGAAATAACAAGTAGATTGCCTAAATACGTAAACATCCTTTTAATGAAAGATTAAGCTATAAAATATTTTTGAGACAAAGTAATATTTGAAGTATTTTCACAGTAGAAAGGAAGATATATGTGTTCTGATATATTAAAAACTACATTGAACACTCATTGACATTAGATTTTCTGTAACTTTTACGGTTTTTGTCTGAAGATGTAGAGATTGTATTGATCTGATCAAATACAGATTTTTTTCAGTGCAGTTATCTGGATCCTATCCTATTTTTGTTGATGGAAAGAAATAAGAAGTTGATTTCTGACATAATTGATCCTCTCCCAAAACAGACATCCAAAACAGATGAGACGAGAAAACCATAAAATTTCCTCCATTTTTTATGAAGAGAGGCTGGAGTAGCTTGCAGCACAGACATTTTTGATGAGAAATTTTAAATTTGGGTGAGATAAATACTATTTTATTTGCAGAAAACAAATGTCTGTGTCTATTCCACAGGGAAAGAGGACGGGAAGGAACCTACTCCCACACTGCCTGTTCCATTCTCTTCATGCTGAAAAGTCCTTCACAAAGAGACTGTTCTCCCTTTTTCTAACTAATTAGCTTTTTTTTCCCCCTTCTAATCCAATAAAAAGAATATTTTAATTCAAAGCTACTTGTTGTTTTTAGCACATATGTATTCCTGCTTTGCTTATATCTGATATTCTTTTGCTAGCAGTCTCAACTGAAACTGAGAATTGACAATCTCTATCTATTCACTTAACATAAAGCATTCATATACTCTCTTCATTTTTCTATTTC
This sequence comes from Crypturellus tataupa, assembly GCA_034781795.1. Taxonomy (NCBI): domain Eukaryota; kingdom Metazoa; phylum Chordata; class Aves; order Tinamiformes; family Tinamidae; genus Crypturellus; species Crypturellus tataupa. The sequence continues at coordinate 434,230 of JAWLRI010000285.1, forward strand.
TAGAATTAACAAATCAATATCTTCTAGTTTGTTCTCAATTCCCTGGCCATCCAATAGCCCCCTCTTTACCTCTTCCAGTTGGAACAAATCATTCTTGAACAGGGCACATCAAAATTGTGCATAGTAACTTTTTTTTTCCCAAAGATATTTATCATTAACGAATATATTTATAACATAGCATTAATGTTTCAATTCTTTTACCTTTTTACAGATTGTTCATATTAGTGAATGACAGTTATATAGAAAGGATAGCTAGTATGTATAAGGTTTCTTCCCATATTTCTACAGATAAGCTCTTTTACCGTCGTCATCAGTTGTCATGCAATAACATCTTTTAAGTCTTGCGTACATGATTTTGTAATTCATTTCTCAATGTCTTTAAATTCTTCCAGAGTGCTGATCTTTCCATTGTTTACTGTTGTCATCCATACTATGTCATCAGATTCTTCTTTAATATATATACTTTTAAATATCTTAAGTTACTAGCAATAATATTGAGATCAAATCCAAGTCTGAGTAACTTTCCATAAACAATCTCAGCACATCTCCTTTCCCTTTAACTAGTTTATTGCCAATACCACTATCCTTGTCCCTTCTCATTTTTCTTTCTAAATTGACAGTACCAGTGACTATTACATTTTCTTTTCTTCTAATCTTAAATGATGTTTTTGTATAAAAGGTATGCTTTCTATGCTTTTTATATGGGCCTAGCAAATCCCTAAGCCATATCTCTTCATCCTTTCATTGTTCTACAGCAAAAGTTTCTAAATTAATAATTGCAATAATTAATTAATAAGTAATAATTGTCTCTTCATTCATGTATAAGTAAACATGTAAATACCTAATTTCAGACTTGGAGCTTTCAGGACCTCCTTCGTATTCCCTTTAATGAAAAAAAAAAATAGCATTCAGTTTAGAATTCACGATTGCATTAAGTTTACAGTCACAGGAATAAGTTAGAAGTTTAACCTGCAACTATTTAATAATGGAAGACTGTACTACACGCTTTGCTTTGCTGAATCTGGATCTCTACCTAGAACAGTGTTGACAGGATTAATGTCATGTCACTTATTGCCTTTATTGCGCTTTTTTATCATCTAAACTTCATTATGACAACTGACAATACGATGCTGAAAATGAAGTCAAATAAGCTTTAAAAAATGAAGAATATCTACTGTGCCTCTATAGGACATGCAGGAAGCATCTATGCCTGGTGTCAAATGTCAACCCCATTTGCTAAGACCTCAAGGGATATGAATTAATTGGGATATTTGGCTGTGTGGACGTATCATCATCTCAAATTATGCCTGAATAAAATTTAGACCTCTATCAAAAATCCTCTTCAAGCTGGAAAAAATTGATATTGCTGTAGAAGTATCACAACTAATAAACCTTTTTTTAAAAAAATGTTTTTACGCTTTGTAATAATTTCTTTCAGACATGGATGTTTTCTGGTTAGGTTTAGTGGTTTATCAGACCTACTGACCTGATCAAGGAATGACTGTATTAAATTCTGAAACGGAAGTTTGCGCAGGGGAACAAAGTGGTGCCAAACTTCTGACAGCAGCTCTTGAAGGAATCAGAATGAATAATACAGCAATTTCCAAATATCTCTTTAAAATTAAGGTAATTCACAACTATTTAAGAAAGAAATCACTAAATGGGACTTTTCTTTATATTTATTTGAATTTTTTAATTAAAATGTACCTACCTGAAATTCAAAACTTCACATCTCTCAAAATCATTCTTCAGATGACTTGTTTGAAAGATTTCTTCTATCTATAGTGAAAAAAAATCTTGGACCAGCACAAGAATTAAAAATATACCTAGCTGCATATTGCAATCATGACTAAGACTAAGTTATCAACAGCAGACAATGCTAGGAAATTAATGTAGCTAACATACACCTGTCTCATACTCTTGAATTAATTAGACCAGTGTGTTCTTACCAATTGTTCAACATCAAAGGCAAGGATCTTGAAATCAGCTGATGATCTGTCCTGCAACCCGGGACTGAATGATGTTCCAGACAATATCTTAAATGTCCCCATGTAAACAGCTACATTTCCATCTGCTTCAGCTGGGTTATTAAAAATGAAATATTTTAACTATAGAAAATATAGGAAATATACTTTAGTGATTTTATTACACATAGATCATCAGTTCAGTAATTGTTAGCCTTTCTAGTAGAGCAGCTTTGCCTGGTGCTAATTTTAAAAAGTGTCTGATCATTTTCCTCTGCTGAAAAAACAATATTTATAACTAAAAACATATTCTTATGAACGCTATGTGTCTTTAATTCTCATTACTTTCAAACACTGGACTTGTCAGGAGTACTGTGAGAGAAACAATTACTAAAGGAGACAATGATGTCAAGCTATGTGTAGCACACAGGACAAATGCATGTAGGAAGGGTGATGGCTAATCAATTATGATTTTTTGTGTGTTCTGAATTTAAAGTGTCTATAATTACTACGTTGACTTTATTAAAAGCTGTATATCTTTTATATAAATGTACATGATTTTTGAAAGCAGTATTGAAGAATCTGTTTCTGTTTGTTAGACTAGTTAAACTATTTTTCTTTTATCAATGTATATGTGAAAATGTATGCACATTTCTAAATGTTTACATGAGAATTTATGAGTTAAGTAGATAATTGATTCCTATCGCAAATTTAATCCTGCCTCTTAACAAGGTACAGCATACGAGATACGCTTCAAGCAATTCATTACACCCCACAGTATAACAATTTGGAAATGTTCAGATAGAACCCAAATTAGGTTAGAACTAAAGTGAGTTTTAGGACAAAAGCGGGCAGCTAAAAAATACTCAATAGCTGGTGAATGAGGGCTTGTCAGCCTAGTAGTGTCAACAACTGGTAACTCTAACCTAGTTCCTCAAAGACCATTTCATCTTATGACAATTGCAAATCTATTTAAACAAAGGTTTCTAAATAGGAAGGTGTTTTTTTCTGGTTTGTATGCCAAATATGATTATTTTTAAAGGGTGCTTTAAAATTATTATTTGTACATGAGTAAATTCCACCTACTCCTACCTTCTAAAACCAAGTCTTTCACTTTAAAACTTAAATGATACACCATCATTACAGACAGGCTCATTTTCTTTTACTAGAATCTGTTTGTGTTCTGGTGATAGGAGTATAAAGCAAATAAGGAGAATAGTGTTAAAATTCAATTCATGAAACAACAGCAACTAAAAGATCAAAAGCAATATTCTGATAAAGCAGGATTTTCTTTTTCTGAGAACAGATTTTATGTTTTGAAAAATGATATGCTGATATCTGTAGAACAAAGACAAAAAAAATGATGTTATATACTGTCAAGATGTCAACTGTTGATTACTTAAGCAAAATTTAGCCGTGGCTTCTTTAAACCAAAATTTTATTTTCAATTAAAATCATCCCATATATATTTAAATTTAATGTAATTCCAAAATACATAGTTCGACTATATTACATTCTGAGCATTGATTGTGTACGAGAATTAACTTTGCATACGGCTGGCAGCTGTCTGTACAATCTAGGATCTCTCCAACACCAATATTTTACTTAAAAAATATATCTTAAGAAAAGATTCCAAGAGCTGTAGTAGGTCTTTTTGAGTCAAACCTTACACATGAATAGATCCAATTTAGAAGCAATTCAGAATATTATGTTCTCCATTCAATTGATTCGATAGCCAAATTGACTCAATAGCCAAACTGAATTGACTCAATAGCCATAACTTTTACAGCTTGGATTGTATAACAAGGATCTCTTCCAAAGTCTAAGACATAAAAAATATTTTTTTTGACCCCAGCCAACTTTAAATCATGTTTTAAGTGTTTATATTTTTGATTATTTTGTTTACATCTGTTTCCAGTGGAAAGGGGGAAGGAAGTCTGAAAAAGTCTGAACTTCTACTGAAGAACTCCTGAAAGGGTTAAAAATTGAACACTTACCTTGCTTTAACTCGTGGATTAGTAGCCATGAAAATACAATCAGTCCAACACAAAGGCACACAAAAACTGTGAGCAGAGAAGCAAATAAAATTTCATAGTAACTGAGAGGAACAGATCTCTTATTAAACAATTTTCGCAGATTCATTTCTCTCTTGAAAGCTGGTATCAAATAAGAATGGACAAAAAAACCCCAATATAAATAACCTGAGAAAGGAGGGTAATAATCCACATGAACTGATATTTATAGGAGACGTCTGTAAATTAATTACACCATAAATCTCATTGATGTTGTTTTTTACAGCGTTCCTAAACAGTCATATTCATGCACAAGATATGCAAGTATGACGAAAAAGAAATCTCTTCAGAAAGGGGTGCTAAAGTTTAAGTCCTAGACTAAAAAGAAAAAAAGGGAGAGGAAGGAAAAAAAAAAAGAAAAAAAGAAAAAGAAACACCCCCCTTGGAAATATATTGTAAGACTAATCACTGCATTTGCAGTATTTTCTCTCCTTTGGTCTTTTTGGTATTAAAAAATAACTGAAAATGCACAGGAAATGAGTTGTTCAACAGGGACTGATTCAAAATCTACTAGAGACTCCAGTCTACTCAGGCTCCCGTTGAAACTTCAGTCCATTCCTCAGTGGACTTTTTGTTATGCTCTAAAACTACAAGAGAGGAAAACAAAGAGTCTTAGTACTAAGGATTTATATGGGTCTAAATTATTTTTATTTGTAACTACCTCTGTTTAACAACAAAATAATGTTATTTTTTGAAACTAAGCACATTTGAAAAAATACCTTAAGCCTATTTGTCCCCTTATACCTACATATTTATATTCATATGTGTGTGTATGTATATATGTCATATATAATAAATAGAAAAGGAGTTCTTATCCTACTTCATCTCATATCATGACTCAAGTATCCTTTTGCAGGATACAGACTAAGTTTATTCTTTCTTAATAGGACAGCCCTTTCTCAAGATCACTGGGCTGCCCTGAGTTTTACTGTTAGACCTTGAATATATCCTCAAAACAAAAAAGCAAAATCCTGGAGCGTCTTGTTAAATTTGGTTATTGATAGCAATAGGCAGCTTTATTGAATTTCTTTAATTGTGTTACAAAAACAGATTTGTCTAAGGATACTACTGTCAGCCCAAGATTTTTGATTTGTAGTACTTTAAATTTCATGAGTTCTTTAAGAGATGCTTCACAAGTCCCAGTTCTCAAAGACCAGGCAAAGAACCATTACAACCTCTAAGATTCTTACTTGGACTTTCCCCGTTTCTTTCCTGTATCTATACTCTCCATTTCCATCAATTTTATGGTAACTGGAGCCTTTTTTTTTCCAAATACTGACTCGGACAAGTTCCTCTTTTCACTTACAGGCATAAATACTGAGATTCTCCATTTCAAAAGAGAGGGCCGAGGGATGTGATAAAATAAACCTGCATTTAGGACTTCTGGTCCAGAGTCAAAACAATGATTCACAGAATGTGAAACATAGATTGAATATGATTTTTCTCTTCTAGATTTGATTTGTTCCAAAGTTTTGATAGCTTAAATTTGTACCAAAAAACTTTGGACTGCAAGGTACATTATTTGCTCATGTTTCTTTTACTTTATTAAGGATGCAGCATTGGCCATCCATGTCACTAGTTTTATCAGTCTTCCCACAGCATTCCCATCTCCATGGGATGGCCTGGCAAGAAAATATAAAACAAGTATACATTTCATTATGTCTTTTCTAATCAGTTCTCTACATACACGATGAAAGGACTTCACCTTATGCAGATTAAATTTTTTACTGCTGAACACTTTGCTGAACTATGGTACAGTAAACTCTAATCTTAAGTGATTATTCAGCAGTAACTTGAATACACCCTCCTTCCAAGTAATTTAATTTTCTGTATTTCTTTGGCCATTCACTTTTTTTCACAAAAGTTTAAAATACATCTGATACCTCATTTTGATCTTACAGGAAAAAATGGTAGGTTGCTCCATGTCTAGTTCATGTTGTGTGAGAAAATACTAGAATCTATTTTGTTCCTAATCAGTCTTCTATCACAAAGCTCAGCTCTGTGCAAATAAGCAAAGACTTTGGATTCCTCTGACATGCTTTTCATGTTGTAACTGTTCATATCATTAACCTTGTACATGATTAGTGTACATACATCTGTACTGTAAATACTACAGGTGTCACTGAATCTTGAATTCTGCATTTATGTCCTAATAGTGAACCTAAGCAATGACCATGATGGGAAGAAAAAGAATGTGTAGTGATATACAGTTGATTTTTATTACTAGCACATGACATATGATAGTCAACTTGTATATGAGCTCACATTCCCTCCAGGTTGGCCAAGGACATTGCCTTGGCCTCCAGTAGTCTTCAGTTCCAGTTATGATTACTATAATATAAATAATCTGTTAAACAAATATGCACCTTTCTAGCTTATAACAAGGTCATGGTAGCAGTAATTAGTAGATATGCCCCGGAGCCCAAGCTGCTCGTAAGAAAGGATGAGATTTCTTTTATTAATTTGTTTTGTAATATGTTATAGTCTGTGCTAATGTTAAAAAAAAAAAAAAGAGAGAGAGAAAAAATGATACAAAATCCCACGATCTCTCAAATTCCTTTGTAAATCTTAAAAACTAGGGGGCAGACATTGCTATTGTGCTGATGATAACTTACCATTAATAATGAATCACTGAAACAAAACAATTCAAGCTGGAAACATTCTCAGAAGTCGATCTGATCCAACCTCTTGCTGAAGCCTGGGATAATAGAAATCAGATGAGGTTGCTCAGGTCTGTATCCAGGTGATTTCTAATACCATAAAGCCTTTCTGAGTGCCTCTGCCAGTGTTTGACTACTCATCCACATGGTGATTTTTTATTTCCCTTATTTCTCGGTGGAATTTTCCTGGCTGAAATTTGTCTCTCTTGCCTCTTGCCGTTTTGCTACTCATTTCTGAGGAGAATGGGGCTTCCCTAAAATCATGCACCGAAGAGATTATCTAGCTGCACATTCTGGCCAGCTCCCAGCCTGAACTGGTGCATGATGTTATTCTATCTCAGACTCAGCCTTTGCACTTGCATTTATTGAACTTCACGAGGTTCCTGTCAACCCATTTCCAGCATGTTAAGATCATTCTGTTTGACAACCATGCTCTCCAGCATAGTGACTGCTCTCCTCACCTTCTTGTGAAATGCAAACTTGCTAAGAGAGCATTCTGCACTATCAAATAGGTTGTTAAAGAAAATGTTAAAGAATATCTGTTCCCAGTAACAGTCCCCAAAGAAAACTACTAGTAACCAGTCACCAGGTCGGCTTCAAAACCTACACAGCGATCCTGGTGGTTTGACCAGGTTTCCACCCACCTTGTAGGCCATCTAGTACTCTCATTCAGTTTGGCTACCAGAATGTTAAAACCATGTCAAAATGCCAAAAGCCTCACTAAAGTCAATGTAAATTCCACTCATTCACAGAGCCAGTCATTCTATCATGTAAGGCAACCAGGTTGAACAGGCGGAATTTGTCCTTGATAAATCAATGCTGTCTGCTTCCAGTTACCTTCTTGCTCTTCCACTGTAGCAGATGGCTTCCAAAAAGTCTTTATTTACAGTATTCTGGCTTAGAAACAGAATCATGAGGACTAAACAGTGTTTGTACAACCTCTGTACACCTCTGTACTCTGTACAACCATTTGGAAGATTTGCATTTCAGTCTGTGGATGAAGGAACAATGATACCATTTCCCTACTACAGCTATATATTTTGGATCAAGAATTCACAAAAAGAAAATACTGTTTCAGAAGCATGCAACAAGCTTAACTGCTCAGGTGCCGAGGTCTTTGAGGTCTCCTTTAGACCAAGGTGGGAGGGTAGAGAAGGAAGTTGGACGCTGGTTTCTGCTTTCAGTCCGTAAGTTTTGCGGATATGGGGTCTCTGCATCATTCTCTTAGAATAATAATAATTGAAAAATCTGAGTGGGGATCTGGTTTGTGTCCAAGTGGTGTTTGTCTTAATATACTACCCAAGAGCTCTCATTTACACAATTGACAAGAATCAGGGAGATTGCTGAATAGGTAGACTGTGTAATTCACAAAATAATACAACAATATGTAATGACTGAATTAAGTCACTTCTGCATTGACTTTATAAGGAAAACATGCAGAGACTTTGATAAATGGTTTGAGAAACTTTAGATTTGTACCACATGAGCTAAAATCCATGCTGACTGTTTTGCGCATTCACAATTTAATTAAATTCTGATTTCCAGTAAGCTTAACAAAAATAAACCCCACAGGTTTCATGCAGTTTTTGCAGAGTTCACAAATAATGCTAAAATTAACTGTTCAATGAAATAATCCAAATAGACTGCTGAGAAAGAATCTGTCTCTATGTGCACTGATCCACATGCACTGTGGTTATAAGCAGCTATAATTCTTCAGATTGGCAGAGTAAAAATCATTTGCACAGAAAGCAAAACTAGAAAATATTTTGCAGATTTTTTTTCTTTTGTGTTAAAAAAAAAAAAAAAAAAAAACAACACAGCATAATCTCCCCGGCTCGAGTAGGTCCAGAAGGATGCCACAAGGTACTTTCATGACAACCATAAAACTTGTCTGTCTTCCAAGTATCCACCATTCAACATTTACTTACTTTACCAGTAATTCTCAACAGAAAATTGGGGAATCCTATTTTAGATGAGCTGAGTCTGACATGGCTGCTTCCATATAAATAAAACACTGGATACTGCAGGCTGACAGTGCATGAAAATACCATAAAAAATAAACTAGGCAATGAAAAGAACACACCAGGGCAAAGTTCTCTCTGACAGGTAAATAGCACAAGGCAGGAAAAGATATGGCATACATGAAAAAGAATCTGTCTTATCTCCATTGATAATGCAGAATGGCAAATTAAGCAGGTAAAAGAGAAAGGTCAAAAGGAAGGAGCAACATTACTGCTGCTCTGATTGAATTAATGTAAAAGTCACTGTATTAAAAATGAAGCACTGAAAACTGAAAACAGTAGTAAATTTATAACATAAAATTCTATAAATAAAAGCAATTAGAGTAACATGACTGTGCATTTAGCTTTATCTTACAGGCTGATATGCAAGCTTTGAAAACAAAATTAAATAATGTGGATATGTTTCCACTCTGTCAGAATGATAAAACACATACAATCTATTTTTCCTATTCTAGCCATACAAGTTTTTGACAGTGTGGGTTTATTTGAATTCTAAACAGACTATGGAACAGAAAAGCTCATATCTATTTGTATGTTAAGGAGTTACAAAATTCAGAAAAGAGAAAGATCTGAAATAACAGGTTAGAAACAGGCCACCCTAAAGTTTATCCTTCCTATGAAAACCCTTTGAATATTTACTCATGGACTCATATTTAAAACTGGTGTCTCTTCTTGTAACTCTAGAAAACACTATTCATAATAGTCTGCACAGTCAGAAAGAGTCAGAAATTCATTAAAAAGCAATAATTGTCTCTATTAGTAAACTATATAATAAGTATTATAAGGACTAAGATAATTTTGTCCGTAAACCTTTGGGATGATTTGAGAAATCTGTATGTGAAATCCAGTTTGATTTTATGAAAAGTTTATTCCATCATCTGTAGTAATTCAGGTAACTTCTGGCATATAATTAGCTTTTCACAAAGGACATTTGATAACTTGATAGAGAAATAAAATAATTAAAAGAATATACATTTTGAGATTGTCCAAAATAGGGAAAAACACTCAACATCAAATAAAACAGAGCCCATAAAACACTAGCAGTGATATTGAGAAGCAGTGAATGCTGAAGTAGTTTTGTTCCATGTCTTTTATAATAAATACTAAACCTGAGTGATTTTTTTTGTCCAGAATTAACAAGAATAATCATGATGAGATGATGATTCTTCTAAAAGAACAGGCTTCATTTATATAGATTTGTTTTTACTCATTTGTTAGAAAAAAATACTTGTCTGTGCTATATTCAACATCTGCCTTTCTTTAGAAAACTTCTGGTTTTACTGGAGGACGGGTCTTAAGATATTGCTTATGCCACTCGGCATTACATGCCTGAAATCAACTTAAAAATGCATATTAAGTTTAGAAAGTTAGAAATACTGGAAAACTGAAAAATCAATAAAAGCAAAATTACATGCATCATGAATTCTGAAAAGCAATAAAATGCACAGAGTTAGGTGAGAACATAATATGTACAGAAATGCTATTAATATTAATTCAGACATTAAATAATAAAAATATGTATTGTTCTGTTCTGAAGTGAACATTTTTGTCTGCTTCAATTTTCTTTTTTAAAATACACATTAGTTTCTCTATAATTTGAGCAACAAAACATGTACCTATTATCATCCTCATTTCCCTTCAAATATCCATACAAGTGAAAAATGTCTTAGAAATGTATTTGAAGTGATGCAAGAGTATCAATAAGCATACAGATAAAGGAATCTAGTGATACATTTCAAAAATCTTTTGTCAAGATACCACATAAAAAGTATTAAAGAAATTAAGTTACTGCAGAACTGGTGGATTTGACATATAAGGAATCAAATACTGTTTTAGGTACATACAGAGAAGGAAAGTGCTTAATCCTTGCTTTTCAGGGTAGGCAGAGTGCATAATGACGTCCCTCAAAAAGTGTTACTGTGGCTGGATTTAGCTAACTTCTTCAGCAATGACCTAATGAAAGGAACACACAATGAAGATAAGTGCCACTGAAGATAAGCTTTCCTGTAATTGAGAGCTTCACTAAAGACAAGAAACTCCAGAAGGATCTCTCAAACTTGAGTTAATTGGCAGAACAGGTGGTAGATGACCTTCAGTGGGGATAAACACAAGATCATACAAGAGAGACGTAATCTAAACCGTGACTACATGTGGCTGAAGCTGGAAGTGGCTCTTACAACTTGGGATAAAGATCTGAAGCCAGTGTTAGCAGTTCTCTGAAATCTTCGGTTCAATACATGGTGGCAGCAGAAAATCCAGGAAAATACTGGGCATCATTAGGAAGGTTACAACAAGGCTGAGGGAATCAGATTATCTTTACTTAAATTCTTTACGGTATTTATATCTTGAGAATGCTTTCTGCTGAATGTACCGTTTAAGGTTTCTATATCTGAAGAACAGGTCTCTGTATCTGAAGAAGCCAGAATAGACTTAAGAAAGGTACAGAGGGCAATTAAACTAATCAGGCTCGGCAGGTAGCCAGGTTTATGTACACTACTTAAATGTAATCTCCTTTAAAGATGACTTACGTGGATGGACTATTGGTCTGACTGTTGTGCATGTGCCATATTTTTAAAAGTCTATTTTAAATATATAAATAAATATTAAATAAATAATTATAGAAACATAAATCCAGTACTGATCCCAAGTTTAAATGTCTGTTGAGCCTTTAACCGAATATGGATCATCCTCATATGGTTAAGAGCAAAAAGCCTGCCCCCCTCTAAACCTTTGGTTAGAGAGAAAGTTAGGTGTCACTAATGAAGTGCTGAATGCTACTTTACACTTAGTCCTGGCTCCAGTGAGCTAGCCCCTTCATAGCTCAGGAAGTATACAAGAATGATCTGTTTATAAAATTGTGCTGAAAATTTCCTTCCTGAATGTGGTTTTTTTGAATGCCATATTTGTATATTGAATTAGTTCATTCATACCCAATGCCTCATCTTGATGTATCAGAGATGCCATTGAGTTTCTGTTAGCATCCTCACTCTCAAACAGTAGTTAAGAACCATAAGATCTTGTGTTCAAGGATTCCTCGGCAATGACAGTAGCAACAGACTTTGACAGTAATAGATAAAAAGTGTATTACTTAACAACCTAATGATGTAAAAGAAAATAAGAAACAGTTCAATAGACACATATTATTGGATATAATGATACAAGCCATATGCTGGTGACCTAGTGAACAATAAATGTCAAGGAAAACAAAGGAGGTGAAATGATAAGAAAGGTAAAAATACTTACTTTAAGGAGCAAGGTAGACTTTTAACTTCCTATGGTAGAAAACTTAACTAGAAATTCAGTTCTGAAAAGTATAAAGATGTTATTCTCTGCATTAATATTTCTCAAGGTCAGAGCAATGCTAACTGATACTAGTTCCTTCCTACATTTTATCACAAATATAAAATAAGTTTCATCTATATAGGAAGTCACTTATGGTTATAGGGTATAATTTATGTCTATGAGTTGTTTTGCACTTAAGTTTTTTTTTTTCCTGATCTTTTTACCTGTGCACAGCTGAGTTTCACCGCTGACATCTTTAGTACTAGTTTCCTGATTATGTCATTTCTCATTAGCATAACCTAATGCTCTGTTGACAAAAATAATCTATTGTGTATTTAATATTGTGAGACTTATGTGCTAAATTGCTATTAATAGTTTTGCCTATTCTATCTCACAGTATTTTATATGTGTAACAATGATGACGTGTGAAGTCTACAGTTATCCATTACATGAAAATGATTGTACGATGCAATTTTCCTATTCTAAAGTCTACTAAGTCTGCAGGTGAACGTGGTGGCCTGGACTCGCACTGTGGCTGATTTAAGTCAGGATCTTTCACTATAGTCAAGGCTATTAGATCTAATCTTTTCCATTTATCTTTTTCTTTTCTGAGTAAGTCAGTTCTATGATATCTGACAAAAGGTAATACAGAGCCTAGTACTACCAAACATCAGGAACTTCTGAAATGCAGGTGAATGTCTAAAATGCTTCTCATTATATTTAAATAATTTATTTTTTCATTAAGGGAGAGTTGCATCTTCTAAAATAATGTTAAATAGGCCTTTGAAGGGATACCTTTTATATAAAAAATCTATTAACTTTTCTGTTCATATTAGCTTTGTAATTTATAGACCTTGTCAGACATGATAGAGCTGCTTTGTGAAAATTTGTATCTGCTACTCAAAATTATTCTGTCTTTCAAAAACTGCATTTTTTAAAGCATATTGTAAGACTAATGAAAAATACTTCTTTCTACAGATATGTCCATGAGCCTCATGATACTGTAACAAAGGGTTTGGATACGAGTAGTTCTGTCACTTGGACATCACAGCAGACACAACATGTGGCGAGGTGCCATCACCTTCATAAGACCTCCGCATACCTCCTCAATCAAAGCAAAGAGGTGTTTAGCAAGTGCTTAGCTACAATTTAACTTTCTTTTTCAGGACATATTTTGCTTTATATGACTGAAAACAAATGAAAAAAAAAAAAACATGAAAGCAAACAGTCTCCACTTTTAAAACAGTGGAAACAGTTTAAAACAGTTAAAAAAGCAGATTTCCGAAAAAAAATCAGAATATTTGCCCACAAAGAAAGCAAGAAAGCTAAAATGAGAATAGAAAAATCAAATGACAGTGGTTCATGTCTTTGCTGAAGATGATATCACATAGTCCAGAGCTTGCACTGAAAGAGATGCCATTAACTACTGAAAGAAGAGGAATGATGAGCAGAAAGGTAGCTAAATAGCTTGACCTTAAAAGGTAGTTGTTGTTACATGAATGAAATCTACTAGGGTACAACTGATTACTTAGGATTGATTTTGATATTGCAAACCAAATAAAAAATACAATCAGTAACAACAGGTAGGTAATGAAAAGGTCATGTAGGTTCATGCTAGACATTTTCTCTTTTAAAGTGCTTCAATGTAAAAGAAATGAATAAGGCACAGAGGAAAGTATAATACCAAAATTTTAATATGAAAATTCCTTGTCAAGTTACCCTTTAACTTGGCTAAAGACTAAGAACAGACTGAGGCATTTTCCTGAACAATTGTGAAGAAAATTTAATCAAAAATTCAAGATATATGTCATGTTTCTGGGAAAATGAGCTATTGCATTTCTGAGTAAATTGATTTGGGGAGTTACCCGTAGCACACAGAGATGATTGAGTTTTGTCCTCTGTTAAAATTGTACTAAATTTTTAAGGCTATATGAGGCATTTCTATTTATCCCTTTGAAATGTTATTAATGCTAAGGAATGGGTTTATAATGGCCCTTTAACATAAAGAAGAAAAAGAAAAAGCTCTAATATATTCCACGAAAGAGAAAAATATCCAAATGGGAATAACTGAAATAGCTCAGGATACTAGCAATCAGGTACTAAAGGTTGTTGGTTTAGCGCTCCACTGATACCAAAGTCCTTTATTAGGAGGTAGTAAATATCCTCCCAGTAAGCAGCAGACAGTGAGTAGCATAATGAAAACAGGGTGTTTTTCCCCCCCCACCCTTTTTTTTTTTTAATAAAAGTATTTTTTCAGCCTTTGAAAAACAGGGAGATGTTATTTTCTACAGGCAGGGAGAGGGCATTTACTTATATTTTTTTCAGATCACAACAATCACAGCACCATTTTTGAATTTGGATTAAAATAATCTGTCTAAACTACAGCAAACTAGACATTATCTGTTAGATTTTTTCATTATAAAATCAAAACATAAGGAACAACAAGAACAAAAACACAAACAAACCTCCTTTCCCTCATTACTTTTATAATGCATTTTAGTGAATTAAGGCCATGATAATAACACGTTTGTATTCCTTAAAATTTCATGAAAAGTGTAGATTTGGATGCTAGCAGCAGCCTCAAGAGAACGGAAAAAAATGGCAAATTGTGTAGGGTATAAATAAGGAAAGAAGACCTGTCTAAAAGTCTGCTGTGCTCCAGCCATTCTTTTACAGAATCATCTTCTTAGATCTCAAACAGACAGCTATGGTTATATAAATTTAATAACATAATACTTACTTTGGAAATCGATGCAGAGCCTTAAAGCATGCCACATTCAAGTCTTGAAAGTTAAGCTGTATGCTTGAACTGTAGTGTTCTGAAAATACAGGATCAGGACCAGAATCCTCACACAGAATAGACCAAAAGGAGGAGGAAAAAAAAAAAAAAAAAAAAAAGAGTTAGTTGGGGAGCAATAGGAAGGAAACCATGACTGAAGATACCATAGACTATAACCTGCAATCTTACAGGAAGCTTCCTGTCTTCAAGACATACTCTTATTCAGTGAACCCAGAGTTTAAAGGAACAGGACATTTCTATAAGTTCAAAGAAGTTATCTCACAGACCCATACCTGTTGGATATTTGTGTTCGTGATGCAGACATTTTGCTTTTGATTTGAGAGGTTCAGTAAGAGTATGCAATAAGAAATAAGTGTGGTCTAATGTAAAGGCACTGACTTTTCAGTCAGTGTGATAATGCATATATATTTTCCCAGACAAAGTCTGCGTGTTGTAAACTGCCGTTGAGAAAACTGGAATTGACTGAGTGCTGTTACTTGAACTTTTGCTTTCTGAGCTGACCATTTTTGGACTTTGTGCAGGATTTATTTCCTCTAATATAAAATTATAGCCCTTATCTATTCCATTAGAATGATGAAGGATATTTCATTAACTGTAAGGTGTCTTGAAATGTTGGAATGATGGAAAGTAAAGTATCAATGTATTTTATTATGGACATGAACAAATAATGTACTGGTACTTATGAATACCATATAATTCATAGTTCTTAGTAAATGGTTATGAAATATTATTTTTTTAACAGATTGCAAAGAATGTAAAAGTTAGCAGAGAACACTGTAATCATCATAATCTGTATACCTATTTCAGCAAAGACTGATGCAGATCAGTCAAACTCTCCCTATTCAGTCATCAGAAAAAAAAAATCCAAAACAACAATAACAAAAACCTGAAACACAGTAACAGTGCTGGAATGGAACAGGTTACCTAATACAAATGCTTAACTTCACACAACTGCTTGCCCCTAATGGACTCCATAGTGAACAAGGGACTGGCAACACTGCAAGGAGCCTGAATCATTCATTGCTCCCTGGAACTTAGACACAGCAGTATGCAAAGTGACTGAAGTGTGACTTCCATCCGCAGTAAAGGATCACTTTAGGTTTTGGTTGTTCAGAAATTCACATCAAGGGTTACTGGAGAGTTTCAGTCTTTCCTACTTAGTACAGTCAATATGAGTTCTGACTGAATAAAAAGTTTAGGAAGAAAAAACAACATTGTTGAATTTTATTTCTCTGTTGATCTTGCTCAGACTTGGCTTTTCGCCCATTCATTTCCTGATGCCCAGTGGGGAACATCTAGGAGACTGATGCATCATCTTTGCCATCTGTGAACTAAGAAGAAAAAGTATCAATTTCATGGCAAAAATGTTTGACGTGATAGTAAAAACAAGAAGTTCCAAGTACCAGTGCCTTTTGTCAGAAATGCATATTTAAAAGCAGATAAAACCTGATTATGTCCCTAAAGCAAAATAAGCCAGGGGATGACAGGAAAATATTCTTTAGAGAATGAAAAGAAAGTGTTTTGTTTTGGAATTAGACCATAAGGGAAGATACATCTAAGGATAATTCATTTTACATCTTCCTCAGGCTGTATTAGTCTTCTCGTAATTTTGCAGAATAATAGAACTAAAATGTTCTTTCCTAGAGTTGTGGTTTCGCCTTCACCAGTTTTCTTTATTGTAGACTGACATTTAGATAGCAGGGAGATGTCCCTTTTACTACCCCAAATGGATAGATAGAAAAAAGTAGGCTGTTCTGACATAAGAAGCAGTTAAGACTGAGGGGGGGGGGGGGGAGAGAGGGCTATGATTTTTCTTTTCCTATGAAAATAGTCTACTACATCATCAGGAAGTATGCCAATAAAGCAAGTTAGTAAAAGCCAGAAATTGTTGCCTATAGGCCTGACCCATAGCCCACTCAGTAACTGAAGGGGGACACTACCACCAGCATTAGCTTGTTGTGATACATGTCCTAGCAGATCCCAGAACAAAACGAAATAAAACCGCTGGCATTTGAAACTTGTTACAGTAGATCTTTGTAGAGGCTAATTTCAATCTAAATTCAGAATATTCTATGACATTTTAAATAAATTTCCAATCACAATTTCTTAAATATATGTAAAGAAAACATTAAGAAGCAATTTCATAATACAGTATAATACATATTGTTCAGTTACTGTCCTTAAGAAAGTGCCATCTAATTTTTAAACTCTTACATCGATGTTTTAAAAGAAATTAAAGCATCTACATTATTTGAACTCACAAGTTAGACAAGTTTAGATTCAAATCTTAAAATGTGTTTAGGTAGATGTTAAGGTAGTTTCAAAATATTGCAAATGTTCATGAACAGTAAATAAATTAGCTACTGTGGGAAACGCAGTTCCACAAGATTTGGAAAACCTATAACAGAAAACAATAAATCATAATTTGAGCTTTGATTCAGTAAAGCATGATAGAAAATACTTTGTTTAACCCAACATGTAATATGCAGCTGCAATGAATGAGTGAATAAAACCATAAGAACATACTAAGAAAAGGAATGCAGAAATGTAAGACTTCAAATACGGTTTTTAAACATTTGAGAAAATGGGCAAAGGGAAGTGGAAATCTGTCGAATAGACTAATGTGATAGCAGACAGTGATATGATAATGGAAGACTTAAAATCCTTCTGAAAATCAAGTTGCTTTTGTTTGCTTTTTCTTAATACAAAACAGATGGCATCTGGATGAGGAGGAAACAAAATTTTATGTCAGTCAGAAAAGCCATCTCACTATTTGCATCAAATGGGTACAAGTCAAGCAATGCTACAAGTGAAAAACCAGAGCAATAAAAGATCCTCCTTCTGAGGAATTTCTGCAGAGCTACAGAGATTACACGAGGGTAAAAACCACATTAGCTTCACAGCTATATTCCTTATAAAGCATGACTACCAATAAAGAGAGCAAAGGAGTATTATTCCTTCATTAGATCAGTCGCATTTATGCTGCTAAATCAATGAGTATCAACAATAGAGGGACAAGGCTTTGGTCTGAAATATGAGGGAAATCAATCTCTACAGTAAATTTAAGCTATTTGCATTAATTGTTGAGAGCCTGAAAACAACTGAAGTACTAAATAACTGCAATAGGACAAGCATACAGCATATTTCCAAAAAAGAAGAATTAGTTGGAAACCATAAATCCATCAGCATAAGTTCAGTTCTTAGAAAAAAACACTTCCAAAATACTGGAAAAAAGTCTCAAACTGGAGGCAAAAGTCCTAAATTGGAGAAAGTTGGAAAACAAATAATGGATATTTGAAGAACAAGTAACTCAAGAACATTTAATCCCTTTCCTTTTTTCCTGACTTAAGTAAAGTTCTTGTGCTGTTTGATATAAAAATTTCTTGTAATAAAATACAGCAGATGTAAAACTTTTGAAAAGTCATTTTCAGACAGCTGAAATCCACAGTCTGATAATTGGGAATGCCTGGGGAAGAGTTCAGCAAGGGTAAAAAATTAAGCAGAAACAACTAGGTACACTATGGGATGAAGGATGACTGGCAGTTCCACTCTGCAAGATCCAGAGATTTTCATAGATTACAGGCTGAAAGTGAGTCAACATGCTATCATGATATATCAAACAAAGCAATTTTTCTGCTCTGTTCAGCACTGTTAAGGCCTCTATTTTCACTACTGCACATCAAAAAGCGCATAGACTGATACAGGAAAATCCAATTAAGGGCTATTAAGAGGACTTGGTTTCTAAGAATTGTTAACTACAGTGAAATTTAGGAGGACTGGGTTTTTTATTCTCAAGTACAGGAGATTGATGGGGAAATACATTAAAATGCTACAAATATTTCAAAATACTGCTGTGATTATAAAGAGAATGATCTGTTCAACACACTGATGGGCAGGAAACAGTGAGCTCATATTGCAGTAACAGAGGTTCAGGTTAGACATTTAGATTTTCTTAAAGGATAGAATAGAATAGAATAGAATAGAATAGAATAGAATAGAATAGAATAGAATAGAATAGAATAGAATAGAATGCCTCCAACAGAGATGGTCTTGAGATCAGTCAGAACAAAGCATATGTTGATAATATGCTGGGGCCACTATACTGTATAATCATATTCTTCTCTCATTTTGTTGATCTGAGTGATTAGTGAAGTGACATTTAAAAGGAATAAAAAGAGTAAAACAACCAATCTTCTCTGAGTATGAATGGGAATATCATCATCCTTTACTGTTCTTAAAAAAAAAATCTCAACATATTACTTTGAAAAAGTATCCAAGAGATTTCTACAAAATCATTCTTTTTGTGAATACAAGAAATTCAAATGTCATCTTAGAATAAACAGAAGGTTATGGTTGTGCTAATTCCCTACTGTAACAGGTATAGGAAGCAGAAAGAGAAATCTGATCTGTAAAATCATAAATGATAATTGCCTATATACAGTCAGCCAAACTATTTTTAATAAATCTTTCTGAGACATAATAGCAACTTTTTACGTAAGTCATGATTACTCATTATCAAAACATATGAAAGATGAAAAACATGCTGTAGGTGTATCACTGCCTAAAAATAAATTTTTCAATAGAATGGTGTTTCATGGAAATGTTTCGTGAAAGCTCCAATTTTGTTTGCTGTGACTCAGTGTGATGATAATTATGATAAAATAAACTATAAAAACAAGGAAAATACATAGTGTAAAGTTTCTTTATGGAATAGAAGAAAGTTTTTCAACATTGCTAAGGATCACAACTAAAAAGAGAAGTAACATGGCAAACATGATTCAGCTAATGTTTTTCATAATAAGTTGCTCACAGATCTAAATTCGGATGTCTGGTACTAAATATAATAGCTTAAATCACCTGAAGGTGGAAGAATTATTTGCATGTTTATTTACAACTATGCATACAAAGTTAAGTTTTACACGTTTTATTCTCACACTTCTTTCTGATCAGCTTCAAAGAGGAATACTTTTATTATTTATCTTTACTGATACTGACTTGTTTATAAACACAAAGACAATATTACTTTACTTTTCCATTTTGCAGTGATTTCTGTTTTTGCATGGAAATATTTTACAGATTAATGTAAAAACAGTGTAAAGCTTTACATCATTAATATTCAGAACATAGCTTGAAAGCCTTAGGTTCATGCACATATATTTTGGTGACATTAGGATTCTAGGTGCTGATTTTGAGAGAAACCTCTCCTAGAATTGAAGGAGAAGCTAAAGGAGTTTTAGCTCTGTGAAAGGTTAATCAGCCCACAAGAGGGCAGTGGTTCTTGCTCTTCAACAACATCACTCCGATTCTCTATAATTTGGAAGAAAAAGACAAGGGTGCCAACTCTGGGTGTTAGGATGCAACTCAAAAAACAGCGTCTTCATCAACGTGTTCAGTTTTGCGCCAACAGTTTAGGAGAAGCGAAGTATGCAGAATGCTTAACACAGCCTGATATAGGCTATATTCTAGATTCTAGGTATAGTAAATCGACCAGTGCCGAGGCAGTTATACAATAACTGTGTATGCTGTTTGGGGATGCTTCAACAATTTATAGTATTTTTCCCTTTTTTGTGACTATTTGAATTGATACAACTTTAATTGGAATAATGAATTTTGATGCAGCTTTAATTGAAATAATGAATTTCAGTTTGAGCTACACAAAAATAAAATAAAAAAAAACAATAAGCTCTATTTCTGAAAGTAACTGATGATTCCTTCTTCCAGGATATTATTACATTGTGAAAATGGGCTTTGCAAGTGCAAAAAGTTTAAGCTACCAGAAGTATTCTTTTATGCTTAAAGCATTACATTTGAGGCTTAAATATAATGCTTTAAGCATAAAAGAAAATTTCTGAAGTCTCAGAGTGAATTGTACTTTTTTTTTTTTTTCAGATTGGACCTGAAACATGCATTATGTGTTGCTTACTTAGCTAGGTATTTATAAAATGTCAACTATGTAAACAATGCTGAAGTATTCTGCCCATGCTCTCCTTCCTCAGTATGCAATTTACTAAGGGAATTTTAGGATAGAGTGTATCCTCAAATCATACCAATAATCAGGAAATAAACATGGCTTACTCAGAAAGCCAAAGCTGGCAGAATTTTTTGTGGTTATTTTCTTTATGTTAAAATGAGAGTAAAATATAACACAGTAGATATAATTTTAGTATATATTGGTGATACTACAGAAACTTTACTATTCTATAAGTCCTTTTACATTCTTCATTTGCTTAATACAGGTCACTTGGTGCAGGCACTTGCGAAAATCTCAGAGCACCCTTAATTTAAGTCTTCTAACTATAAACAGTTATATTTCTTTTTTTATTCTCTTGCTATGTTCCTCAAAGAGATACATATTTCTGGGAGTGATTGTTTTATTGTTGGTAATCATCCTATTACTGCAGCTTTTTGAACCTCTAATTATTGGCCAAGATCACATTGTAGGAAATATTGAAAGAATAAAAAAAAACCTTCCAAGCTCCAAAGAACTCTGAGCTAAGTATAAAAGAGCATCAATGATGACAAATCAAGGAGGAGAATATTAGACTCTTGGGTCAGCTTGATTCATACTTATGTCAAGATACTAAAAGCTCAATAATTCTGAACAAACTGTGAGGTGCTTACAGAACAGGGTGGCAGAAAAGGCAGGTGCAAGAGAGTACTTAAAGAAATTGTCAGATACAAGGACCAGTTTTGTTAGTAAACATTATATATGTAGGACTAGACAAACAAATCAAAAAAAAACCTGAAGCTCATAAAAATACTTAAAACAGTTTAGACATTTTTCTTTGGAGTTCTGCTTTTTCCGAGGTTTTCAACATGGAATTTAATAGAGATTAATAACATAAACAAACAATTCCCATGATACCAGAACTTATTCTTTGAGAATCACAGAATAGTTGAGGTTGGAAGGGGCCTCCAGAGATCATCTTGTCCAACCCCCCTGTCCCAAGCAGGGACACCCAGGGCATGGGGCACAGGGTGGCATCCAGGTGGGTTTGGAAGATCTCCAGAGAAGGAGACTACACAACCTCTCTGAGCAGCCTGTGCCAGGGCTCTGTCACCCTCACAGGAAAGAAGTTCTTCCTCACATGGAGATGGAGCTTCCTGTGTTTCAACTTGTACCCATTACCCCTTGTCCTATCACTGGCCACCACTGAGAAGAGTTTGGCCCCATCCTCACTACTTTCTCCCCTCAGTTATTTAACACATATTGATCAGATCTACTCTCAGTCTTCTCTTCTCTAGCTAAACAGGCTCACTTAGTCTTTTCTCATGAGATAGATGCTCCAGTCCCTTAATCATCTTTGTTGCTCTGTGCTTGACTCTCTGTAGAAGTCCCACATGCAGGGAGAATAACCCTTGAAGTGGTGCATTATTTACACTGACTTATGCAATGGTAACCAGCAGCTTGACAAATGTAAAAAATAGCAAAACTTTTTGGGTCATACTTTACAGGTAGGATATTCTGAAACACAGCTCTGCACAATAATATTGTGGGACCAGTAGGTGTGTGCATTCAGTCCTAGGTCATCTTTGCTTAGCACTCAAATTTACCATTACTGCAGCATTATTCAGGAATCATACTATCAGGACAGGATACTGATGGGACAGCCTTACTAACTGTATTTCTATACCTATGTACAATTGTACATAATGTACCATTGTACCACGTAACAATGCACCATTGCATCCATATTTTTCTTTTGACTGAGATTTGTGGGCGTAAGGAGGAGCACGGTCTCAAGGCAGTGAACCAGAAGACATTTACTAAAGCATCAGCATGCATACTTATAGCAAATTATCCAGATATAGTACCTTATTTGTCTACAAGCGTGAGAAGTACAGCCAACAGCCTAAAGGATTACATCAACTTCTAGAAGCTGTCGTACAGTTACTTTTTTGTTCTCAGTTTGCTGACAGAGCTTGCTGACAGAGCACCTACACTGCTGTCCTTGTAGTTAGCTACTCTACTAACAAGACAACCCAACTCACTAGTTACTCAACTAACAAGACAATACTATTATTCTCAAAGTAGGTCTCCACAGAGAGTACTAAGGATTTACTAACCTCAGAAGGTTAATTCTGCAAGATAGACTCGGTGGCTGAAGGGCTCACAGATCTTTGGAAAACAACTCTGAAGGAAGGAAAAAGCTAAAATAGCTTATTAAATAAATCCTACTGCCCTCCTCAGATCAAATGTTATTTCAATTAGAATCATTTTTACTTCACAATCATTTTGGAACATATTTGGTAAACTGAAAACAAAATATTTTATGGTTGACCTAACTATGAAACCTTGCAGTGTAAGGAAAAATCAGATAGTAAGAAACTAATTGCTCTTGATGATAGTAGTGGTGGTACTAAGAAAAAGATACAAACAAACAGGTTTAAGGTCACATTCATGTTTATTCCTACCTACCTCTTTCAAACAGCATGTAGCCTTGTGCTGAGCAACAAAACATTTGAACAGAACTGTTCAATATTGACTGGCAAGCAAGAAGTAATGACTTCATCCATTCTTATGTTACCCAGGAGAATTTGCAGAGAGTCAGAAGTGCAGAAAATAGCCACTAAGAATAATTCAATAAATGCTTATGTGAGCAAAATTCTCAAGGCACATGTGTTGTTGTAAGCTCCCGGGGAAACACAACCAGAGCTAAAAGAAGTCAAAAAAGTCACATTCAAAATCTGTACTTTATTTTTTCATGCATACTCATAAATTCCCTTTCTCTTTCTATTTTTCCAACACAAAGAACATCAAATTGAATAGCCACATTCTTGCAGTACAGTCAAATGCAGGTAGGTTCTGCTAACAAGTTTTGCTGTGGAAAGCATGCGGAAGTCAAAAGTTAGACCCTTCAGCATAGTCTATTCACTCTGACAAACAGATCCACTTACACAACACTAAATGACCACACACTTGTAGATATTTGCTATTTCTCAGTGATAAATATTAATGCCGTGAATAGAGATGGTCTGTAATCTATATAAAAACCTGTAAATTGATATAATAGCAACTAAACAAAGTTAGTATTCATTCGGTGAAAAATATTTTAGGAACAAGGAAGGCAGTGAAATAAATGAGTAAATGTTGTCTGCAAGATAGAGTTTAAATCAGTAATTAAGACTTCAAGGTAAGGGTGGCAGTAAGGCTCTCAGGTAAGGCTCTCTTTCTGAGACCTTTATGAATACGTGTGCTAAACTTCCTTAGTGAACAAGCCTAAAACAGTCATTGCTAGAAGAGTTAAAGCTTGAAATAGTAGGATATTATGCCAGGGAAATCCAGGTTCAGAATCAGTACTTGAGAAATGTACTTAGTGACAGTTTATCTGCATTAGATAACTATCGGTTTATAAGAACTACCAGGTTCTTTTTAAGAGTAATAGTACTTCCACCAAGTAAGGGAGAGATGTAGTCAAGTTTAAATACCTGTTGTACTACATATTTGCATTCTCAAATTTGTATTACATATTTGTATTAAATACAATTTAAATGGTCATGGGATGGACTCAATGATTTCCAGAGATCCCTTCCAGCCTCAGCCATTCTGTGATTCTGAGATTGTCTTGTATCTTCATCATTAGAAGCTCATCTAAGTTAAATGTGCTGACTAGCTTTCAAGAGGAAAGAACTTTTGAAAGAATAAAAAGTAACATTCTCCTCATGGAGAGAATTTTCCTCCTAGACAGCCTGACTAAAACACCCAGATCCAATTTGCAAGAAAATTGCAAATTTTATAGATTTTTATAGAAAGCAGTTTCTATCAATACCTCTGGCAGAAATTTTCAACCTAATTTCACTTTGCTGCCTGTTTGAAACAGATTTTAACTAAAGTACTTAAGGTTCCCTCAGAAAATACCAAAAGAATAATCTTGTTGAATTATACAAAGTTAATCGTTCTATCATTTTGTGTCCTATTGCCATACTGGTCATGGTCATACTAAGGGCAAGGAGGGTCATTTCAGACTGGAAGATTCCTAAATTGTCTTTCAAATTACGTCACAAAGTCAGTCTCTCATTCTGGACATATCACTTGTTAGTAGTAGAATCAAAACCAAATTGGCTTAAATCATTTTTTCTGAGACAGATCTTTGGAGAATAAGCAACGACACAGTATTTGGTTCTTGATCTGTAGAAGGTGCAAGACGTCTCTTATTCTAGCCACCTCCATTTGACAGTATGTGTTCCAACAGATACAACATATTCTATCATTGTTCTTGTACACTTCTTTCCAGAGATCAGATTCAAGATAAGAGACAGCCGCTGCATGATAAGAAATCATTAGAAAGATAGTGTATAGAACTGAATGCCTTTGTTTTGTTTCAGATCCGGCAGGAGCTGATCCATTGTAAATATCATTTACAGCACCCCCAGAGGTGATACAGGCTCTCTTCTGCATTTCACATTTCCTCACAGATCATAAAAAATAGCATGTGAGAATCTATCCAACCTACTTTTTTTTTTTTTTTCTCTGAAAAATCTTTCACCATCCTGAGGATATGTCGTGGGATGCTTCCTCTTTCCATGTTGAAGAGGGATGTTTCAGACTTTTCTTGCTTTCTCAAGACTGATAAAAGTGGCTGCCTGTGTCAGGATTATTGCTTATAGCTTGTGTTATTATGGACATCTTGCAGTGAAGGAAAAGGTAGAACCAGTCAATGCCTTTAGAAAGCATTTACATTACAGGCAGATCTTTCAGGAAAGAAGGACTGAATAGAAAATATCACATTTATAGCTGTGAATATAAAGCTTGCTACCTTTGCTTAGAAAGACCTTATTCTTACTTTGAAGGGAATTTAATAGGCACGCTTCGCACAACCTGTCCAGTCAGTGCCAGCACAAAGATAACAGAGCCACAGAAGCTGGTGATTATCTTTTATTGAGGCAAAACAAATAAAAATTAAAAATTAAAAAGGGGGAAGAAACAGTATACCCAACTAATAGTGCAGGAGATATGGCATATGAAAATAGTCAGGTGTGTATTATCTGGAAGCAAATTTGGTGTTTCAGTAGAGATAGAATTTTTACTTCTGTGTGAATAGCTGTAAATATCTTAATCCATTAAAGGTTTGAGGCTGTTTGAAAGGGAGTACTAAATAGCTTTATGAGAAGTCTATGATATATCACAGTAGTAATGGGAGTTAGTGAGACTTCTATTGAATGGTATGATAAAGAAGTACTTACTTTCTTTTCAGAAAAATAAATACCTTTTTCTCAGTATAGCTCTGGCAACATAAATTCGGAGGAGAAAGATAATGACCTTCAAAAATATGTGTGTTTCCTCAGCAGATAATGTTGCTACCTCTATCCATAACAAGTGAGATGACAAACTGGCATTTTGTGATTAGGACGATTTTATTGATGCTCTCTGAGAATACAGAGTCATTAAAGAATAATGATGGTCCTACATTGTGGAACTCCATTTCTCTTTGATTAATATTACTGGGTGTCCATAACATGCTATGTTAAAGTCAGTCAGCCACACCAGTGAATTGCCATGTTTAAACCTTCTTGTAATGA
Organism: Crypturellus tataupa; assembly: GCA_034781795.1. Classification (NCBI taxonomy): domain Eukaryota; kingdom Metazoa; phylum Chordata; class Aves; order Tinamiformes; family Tinamidae; genus Crypturellus; species Crypturellus tataupa. Next base: position 460,549 of record JAWLRI010000285.1, read on the forward strand.
TTATTTAATCTCATTTCATCCACTTGAAGGAATCTGCTTGAAACCTTTCTCTTGCTCAATTTTTTAATATTTTGATCAAATATTCTACTTATGTTACTAGTCCAGACCTGGTCTCTATTGATTAAATTGAGATTAGTAAAGAATTTAGGGATAGTGACTAATTCATTTATTCCAAATCTATTTTATTTTTTCTAACTATTAGAGGGTGGCATCCTATGCTTGCACCAGATGTCTTTAACATTTTGAATGGAATAAAAATTCAAATAAAAGACCAGATGAATAAGTTCCAAATAAAGATAGTCCATAATGATCTTTAAGATTATAATAAGGGTTCATTGTTTTCTATACATTAATATTGTCATTTCACTGCCGAGTGAAGAGACAGCCCTCATCAGAACTTGTTGGTTGTGTCCTAAAAAACAGTAAAATTTTCATGGAGAAAAGCACCACATAAAAGAGTTCTCTGAGGATATCTGATAGATAGAAAATAAGATAAATGAAAGTCACTAACAGAATGTGACCTTTTTTAACATATGCCATTTTATTCGTAGTATTTTGTGTCTGGTAGTTAATGAAAAAGAGGTGTATAGCAAAGTAGAGAAAAGATTTAAAGTTGTATGAGAATAGGAAAATGTAGGCCAATTCACTACTTAGTATTTCTGAGATCATCTTAAGCATTGATTTTGCAGCACTCAGCTGCAAAATTATGGGGTAAGAAAAAGAAGAAAAGTGGTACCTTTTGCTAGAGTTTCCGGTAAAGAAGTTCAAAGTGAAGATAGGGATGCTGTATGCAGAAAGGCTGTGCCAGCCCTCAGCTGTGTTTGTATTCCTCCTAAGAGCTGAAAGAGCAACTTGCAGTAGTCAGAGCAGCTGGATGAGCAAGCAGTATTTAAGCAAAGAGCAGCAAGGAACAACTGGTGGAATTGGGAACGGCTAACCGAACATGACAAGAAGTAGCTACTATGATCTGCAAGGAGTAGGTGACAGAACAGAAACAGCCCACCGCAGATGATCAGCTTGCCTTGCAAGTCAGCAAGTTTTCAAGCCAGCAAGACTTGAAAACAGCAAACTATGAATCAGATACTATTCTATGAAAGAAAGAGAGTAGACAGCTGTGAAACAGTTATAGCTACAGTCTAGGAGATATATTATGCTACTGGTCTTTTTTGGGGTGTTTTTTCCTTTTCTTTATTTAAAATATACTGCATATTATAAACTGCATATTAAGTCAACAGATTAATATTTGTAAGCAGAGAAAATTAGCTCATTGAACCCAGAAAGTTTAATTAAATTTTCCTGAAGTTTCAAAATTGAGCTCTGAGCTGACATTTTATTAATAATGCATTTAAACAGCAGCTTTGCTCTGCCCTGTTGCTTCATATGAGGCCTAATACGTCTACTTACAGTTAACAAGGGAGCAAGTAGTTGGGATCAGACTTAAAAATGTAATTTTCTTGTAGAGAGGTTTAAACTGCAATAAATGTCCCGTGACGCTGTAGGAATTGAAACAGTATATGACCCAGAATAAATTAGAGCAGTTGCATCCAGTCTTTCTAGCTAGATAGAGACCAAAACTTTTAGGATCTGATATGTACAAGCCATGTAGGTCTGCCTAATCTCTACACATTAAACTGTATTGTACAGTCACAGAAAGGCCGTGTTCTCCAAGAAACCAACTGACTTAGTGCAGAGATGCTAAAAGAGCTGATCTCTTCGAAGAGGTCAGCTAGGACTACGCTGTGGCTCAGAACAATTATTTAGCCTGTTGTTGATCAATTATGCCTGTTAACAATCAACAATATATCTTAGAATAAAACCCAGAAAATTTGTCCTGATGACATCAGGATACCACAGCCTAGACACCCAAAAATGGGGTAGGTAAACTGAAAATAAGCTTTTTTTCCACTACATTATTCAATATTTTTTACAGCCATGGTTCAGAACATGTTAATGGAAAAAGGTGGAGGAACCTAGCTCTTCCTAGATTTTTATTTTGCACATCAGCAATTTAAAAGAACTGAATGTGGTAGCTGAAGTAAAGTCAGTTCAACTGTGACTTTCATACATAGCAAAATTTATGAACTATATTGAAGACAATGTGGAATATAAAAGCAATACAGAGTCTGATCTCATACATTTAAATCTAGAACACCAACAATTGTTAGTAGATCAAAGTCAAGCATAGCCAGATGAGTATAGTTAAACATAGGTCATAAAAATGTATCATTCATGGTTTTATTTGTTTTTATTATTATCCCTATAATTATATAGAGTGCTTGTTATAGCATTCCAACTTATCTGCAGCCAGTGAGGACCTATCTGACCAGTTTCTTGAGCTTATATCACTTCTGAATCCTTTTACTTTCTCATGGGAAGAACAGAAGATAAAAGGGAACTTCTTTTTGCAAAATAGTTAAATTACTGTTCTTTATAAGCAAATCTTGTCCCCAGTCATAAGCACTGACAACGTAATCATCCTTGAATTATGTTTTATAATCATGCTTTCTGTTTCTATTTTTTGTCACTTAACCTAAACCTCAGCACTGCTGCAAAATTGAAAAGAAAAAAATCTTTTGCAAGTGCTCTGAAAGATATTGTCACTGAAGAAAAAATACACTGAAGACACAGTTCCCCAAACACAATGTGATTCAGAAATCTAAGAACAGTTTGATATATATTATGAGAAATGAAAAAAGACCTAGACAACAACCATATCAAAATTGTCTCAACAGCCCTAGAAACTTTATGATCAGCTGGAAGACAGAAAAAAGAATCAGATGCTCATTTCCTTTTCCTTTGCTAGTGTGAGAAAAGAGAATGGATTTCCTCTCAGGCATACTCCATCTTGAGGGCACCAATAGTGATACAAATTTAGGTCTGAGCATAAGCTATCACTTTTTCCATTGATTTTTAGGAGATGGAAATCTGTTCTATTTTCTGATCAAATCCCATCCACCGAAACGGGAAGAACATTTCAATAAAAAATAATTTTAAGCAGTGAAAATCCAGCCAAATGAAATTCCCCCCTTTACATTGCTCTACTGAACATGCAAATATCCAAGGACCATGCCTATACAAATATATTACAAAGTATGGGGAAGGGTAGGAAACAGAGGGTAGAAAACAACTACAGGGAAGAAAAATACTAAATTAAAGGAGAAAATGCTATTCTTCAAATATAAGGGAGTTATCTCAGAAGAATATAGTACTTAAATCTCATGGACATCAGAGTCAGGGTCAGTTTTGCCGAGCTAACGCCATAATTCACAACTACATCGATGCAACATACGAAATTCACAAACTTTGGCGGGGGTGAAAATAAAGCCCTCTATTTAGGGTTAAACACAACTTTCACAGCTCCCGACCCCAGACCAGCCCCCGTGTGCCCAGCCGCAGGCGGAGCCCAGCAGCCCAACCAGCCAATCAGCGAGGTGATCACGCGACGACCATGCCGAGGTCATCCAATGAGCTCCTTGGTCACAAGCTGACCGCATGGTTGCAGAACCCCTATGTGCCCAGGAGACACTGCCTGTCACCAGTCCCCGGTTGAGCCCCACACACTGATTATCTGCAGCCTAGATCTTTCTTTTTAGGCTGAAGTCAGTTCAAAGTATACCTCGATGACCCTTGCAAATAAACACTTATTTTAAAATAAGACAGATATTTCCACAGTAGTACCAGCTAAATTAAGAAATAATTCAATCCTCAATCCATGAATAACTTCATTTCCTCTCTGTCTACAAAGACAGGTTCCATTTATTTCCATAGATGCCCAGCACTACTTGGAAGTCATCATTTAATTTCAAGTTCAAATCTTTAGCAAAATAAACAGTATGCTGGTAGTCACAAACAACTCTAAATTCACCCTGTTTTTACCTAAACTGAAAATTGCATCTTGCTAAATTTAAACCTTGTCTCTTTTGGTTTCACTGTGGTTTGAATTTTTAAGATATTTGCTCTATCTTATATCTAATAACATGATAGTAATGGGTAGACATGCTTTTCCTCTATTCATCTGTATTTAAACATTCTACACTTTCTTGAAGGACTCTAAAAAGAAAGGCGATTAAAATTCAGTGCTAACAATCAGAGAGAGCTTTTATTTCAAGCTTTGTGCTGATTAAAAGAAATGACTTAAAAAAAGCACGTTATCTAAATCCAAGAAGAGTGACAGAAGAGGGACAGCATAGTTTCTGTTGCATTTAAGAAAAGTAATTGCCAGTTTACTGATATTTTAAAATTCTTATTAGAGCATAGTCAGAGACGGTTTTGAATAAAAGAATAAAAGCTAACATAACATGTATTCAAACTTTCTCAATCAAAACTGGCTCCAGAACAATTACAGACTGTGAGGTAAGCAGATACCTTGTCTTTATATGTGACTGTAAGAACTTCAGGTGAAACCTTTAAAACATCCCCGTGATGACCAACATGTTGTAGAATATGTGTGTGTGAACAAAACAAAAAGTTTAAGCCAGTTCCCTCAGCATTATACTCACCTCCAGAATATGTCATAAACCCTGGAAATGTCCTTCTCCTCCTCTTAACAGTTCCTTCAACTGATAAGAGACTCTTTATTTATCTTCCTTTCACTCTTTCTCCTGTAAACTTTCTTTCCTCCCCGTTTTCTAGGGTAGCCCTCCTCTACATCTTCATAGAGTAACATTATTACAGTTTGTAACATCAACTGGAAGTTGCCTGATCTATTTCAACCAAAATATAACAATCAAAGATATTTCAAAATAAGAATGATCTATTTTGTGAATTATATATATATAAATACATAATGACAGAGATGCAAAGGAAATGAATTAAAAAAAAAAAAAAAAAGAAGAACAAGAAGAAAGAAGAAAACAAAATTTACCTGATCATGTATCATGGAGTTACTCATGACACCAAGGTCTGTTTACAGTTCTAGCCTGTGACTATCTGACCTAACACAACCTCATGGTCTGACATCTTCCAGCAAAGGCTTGAATCAAAGCAATATTGAGGTTTTCATCTGTCTTCAGTAATTGTGTGATCAGACCACTCACATAGAAGCCTGCACGGCACAGCATGTGCTGAGAGTTCTCATGAAATTGCTCTTTCATTCAAATCTTTAGAATTTAACTTACCTGATGTGCAATCTTGCAGTGGTAAATCACTGTGGTAATCAATACCACTTTCTTTGTGCATGCTGATGCCCATGGGAATGAGATGAGACACATCTGAGACATTATTCCTTCAAGCCTCATTTTTATTTGAGTTTGTTCACTGTAGGGGGTGGGGACAAGGATGGACTTACACTAATCACAAAGGAAATTCATGTGTTTTTGTCTTTATTGCTGTGCAAGATATTGTTAAGAAACAATTTTGACTTTTTATGCTCTCTTTAGAGTTTAAACCATATTCTTAGAGAAGAAATAGAAACTGCTTCCCTTTTGTCAGCAATTGAAAAATATGTAGAGATACCAGATTGTTGAGTACTTAAAATTTTTCATCGAGGTAAGGCCTTTCTCAGATACACGTTCTTCTTCCTGAACTTGACTAATAAATATGCACTTGAAGCCTAGACATATGATACTCAAAACTGCATTGCCACAAGCTACCTGCCTTTAAAAGACAGACAAGCAAACAGACTATGTACAACTTCCATATTGAGAGAGTTTCTGAGGCATATCAAAGTTTTCATTCACACTTTTTCTGAAGTATATGCTTATAGATCCATTTTGAGCTGCCTTGCTTAATCCTGACACTTTCTGAATTTTCTTTTTAATTTGCCTAATTGCTTTTTATTAAAATTTCCCCATAATTTTAACTGATCTTCATATTCTTAAATCCCCCCTCTGACAAAACCAATAATGTCAGTCTGTGCTCTTCAAAACAGACTCAAATTTATACATTAGAAATTTGTCTATGTAGACATAGGAAAAGTAGAGATTTTTCTGAGTAGTTGACAATATCAAAATTAAAAAACAAGATGTCCATTTAAAGTTATTTTTTCTGTTTGTTACATTCAGTGCACTGGTTAACAGGCTGTCCCAGCTGCTGTTGAATCTCACAGGCACAATTCTATTTCGTGACAGGCTAGGTTAACACTCTGCTTAATAATATGACCCTACTTTAATGTACTTAGTGTTTGTTAGTAGACAGTGGGTCTGCCTACAAGAGGAATGTAAGACTGTTCTCTAAATCCATTTAACAGAAATATACGATGTTTTGTCCCTTGAAGGTAGTGAATGATTTATGCAAATCAATTATTCTTTGTGTTGCAGGTATTAAGCAAAGTCAGACATCACTAAGAGTTATATGGGAACAAACAAAATGGGGAATCTTTTTGGTGTTGTCAGTGATAAATTAGGTCTCTCAGGATCCCAGTAAAAATATACAGAATAGTCAGCATTACTTTAATTATCTCTGTAGATAGCAAAGGTTGTCAGTTTTGTCTGTGATGATTCTTCAGTTTAACTAAGGTCAGATTTAGTTGAAGTAATTCTTGTTAAGTTTTGGAATTATTTTCATTATCTTAAACTTCAAACTAAAGACTTATCAGTAGGGTGATTTAGAAGCCACCTTGTCTTCTGCTAGCTGATTGTAGTATATTTTGAAAGCAAAATCAATAGTAATCAGTGGGGGGTGTGGGGATGAGGAGAAAGGAATTAAGAAAAAGAAGAAAAAAAAAAGGCAATTACCAGTTTTCCCATAAGATTCTTATTAAGTTTACAGTTTGTGTGTGACTAAGACACCATCAATCAAGAAGTGATTTAGTAATATTCTTTATATTTTTTTTCTAACTTAAAAGCTCAATCAGTGGTGACATCTTTATTATATTCTGGCTTATTATGCATTTCTAACAGCAGTTAATTCAACCAAATACACCCATGGTAGGACTTTCTGTAAACTGGTACTGTAAATAAATGAGTCAATCCTCAGCTATGAAATTTTATAATACAAGTTTTACTCTCTTGGGACCTGTAATTACATTGCACAGCTGAGTTGGTCCTGGCAGCCATCTTTTTGTCTGGCAATCAATCTGCTATGCCGAGCCAGATGGCTGCTTTTTGCAAGTGCTTTCCAGCTTATGAAAGGAAAAGTCAGGACTCTGCCAATGATTTAGCACTTCATATACATAGGGTAGGGGCAGAATTACAAAAACACATTAAGAGGGACCTAGAGAACAAAATATGTTTCCCACTGCTCATTTGTTATCTATAATTTAGGCTATTCAGAGAAGATAATGGCTGGGAGATCATTAGGGTAAAAATAATAAGAATAATCTAGCAGATGACAGATGATTACCTGAAGATATATGAAGGCATGTTGATGTACTATACAGAATATAATTTTGTTTATAATCCCACTGCTCCAAATTTAGTGTGTGTCAAGGCAAGGCAATAGTGATGCTTTAAAATTTTATCTAGATTTCTGTTGTAGCCACCTGATCAATTGCTAAAAGTTATATGTATGCTTCAAGGTATTTTTTCTTTAGGCATCTGTGCATGAATCATACAAGCAGTAACTCTGTTGCTAGTTCCAATCACTGTTATGTAAACTCTTATATGCTCTCCACCTCCACAGAACAAAGAGTAAAATTAGCTGAAGCATTTGGTTGTCAAGAGTGAATAGAAAAAAATATTAGGCGAGCCAGAAAAATCACTCAATCCTCTGCAGAGCTTTCTGGGAATTTACTTTAAACAGTGCTCAAAATTCAAAAAAGCTATTTATAATATACAATCACTTGCTTACCCTACGTTTGCATAATTATTGTCACAATTGAAAAATAAATCAATAAAAACTGCCAATGGTCTCTACTGGCAGCTGGAGTTCATTAAGTAAGAAGCTTTAAAAACTCCTATTGTGAAGGAAAAGACATGAATGTATATGTCTTACCTAAAATATATATTTTTTTCCTCTCTTAAAAAATGAAAGGCATATGTGCTCTCAGAGAAACCAATAGAATCAAACTCATTTTGATTTTCAAACTCATTTTTGATTTTTTTGATGTCAAGCAAGGTTTTGTGGCACAGGAGGGAGGAAAAGTTTAAGGTACTGTTTATATATCTATCAAAGATTCCTTTATCTTCTAAGCATCTCTCTTAATGGGGAGAAGGAAATGGTCTTGATTGTTAGATTCCTGGTGTCATTGATGGCTACAATAGCTTTCAGTCTAAACATAGACAGTTGAAGAACTTCATGCTTCATGGATTTGATATTCAGTTAATATCCAGACCTCTGAGAATAAGTTTTATAAACATAATAGTGGATGTAAATGCAGTAGGCCATAGATAAATCCCACATTACCCTGGAGGGGGCATTGCTCTGTTCATGGCAATAAATACCTTGTTTTTTATTCATCTATACAAGAAGTGAAGCATGTTACAAAAAAAAAAAATCGTGTACTAAAGACAAGACAGATGTACATCTGAACAGTCATACACAACTGCAGATTATGATAACTCTACAAATGAAACCACAACATATAAGAAAAAAAATGTAGACATAATGCAGAAGATTTTCTTATTTGCAGGTTTACCTAGTACTCTTAATTCACCTTATTCTTTTAGAATGTAGCTGTATTGCAAATATCTCTGTTTCTTAACAAATCTTTTTTTTCTCAGACCTTTCATTAAAATATATAAAATAAAATGCACCGACAGAGAAAAGTCAAACTCCAAAATTTTTTGTCTCCTGATGTCAAAACACTAGAAAAAAAGAAGAGTTAGTTTATCAGATTCAATATACTCAAATTTCTGCCTTTTCTTATCTCTTAGCTTTATATTCATAGTCCACTGAGCATATATTCCCCAGTTTTAAAATTAAACATTTACTGTGCCATTGCTTGTAGTTGTGAAATTTGCCTGCATTACCTTTGTAGATCCATTCCTTTGTAGATCCCTATTCCTTTCTCTTTAAACTGTGAATCAATAATGGAAGAAATCAAATGATCTGAAGTATGAAAATCAAAACATTAAGTATGAACAGAAATAAATGTAATGTAATCTTTTTCAGCATTTGAATTTTTCAAAAATGAAAGGCCATGAACCTTAGTCTTCCTCCAACCAGACATTGTACAGATTTATGTGAATTAAACTACAGTCGGATAGTGGGAGGCATACAACGGACATGATCTCCTTCAGTTAAATTTGTTAATCAGTTGTGATAGTCTCTGTTGTAATTACAGGGACACATTATTGTTAATAGTTTAGCAAATTCAAAGCGCAAAACAAAACAAAATCTTTTCCCAAAAAAACAATTAGTGACATGGCCCTTGCTATCTAACTCCTTGTCGCACCCACTGGAATAATTTGAGAAGGTTTCTATCCTTTTGTTTGTGTAATATGCTGAAGAACATATAGAATATATAGTTAGAGTAATAGTTACTACTAGAAGTATAGTAGTTTAGTATAGCAACAGTACAATTACTAGTAGTAATCAGTTATATAGCAGTAGTAAATATTAATCGACTTTAAAAGACATTCTAGTATGTAGGATGCCAGATCAACATCTCAGTGGGCTGAATTATATTGCTGGGTCATTATATTATTTAAGAATTATAGCTCATTTATAGGTTATTATATTTATATTTATGTAAATGTATATTTTTATATTTATACGGATCTACTATGTGAATGAAGATACTACCTCATTTTGCTGCTTTTCTATTTGCAGTTTTTTAATACTGTTATAACAAATCTCTTAGTGTTTACTGTGTTTCACAGACTTGCAGATCTAAAACACACTGGGTGCTTTGAAATCCCTGTTTTACGATTTTAAAGGTTGTTTTTAAGATTACAAAACACCCTGGAATTATGAATGCTAAATGATCAACAGCAGGTAAGAAAAAATATCCAAAGATATTTAAAAGATCTCATGTCTTTTTACTTTGCTGGTGTATTTTAAGTGCTTGAAATTAACAAATACTGAATACTCTACAAGAAAAGGAGCACCTAACTTGTTCTACTCAAACAGCATTTTTTTTTTCACAGTACTATTCCAATTATAGTTAAGGCTTCCAGCAAGCTGTTTTTAGTAATTGAAAAAAAGAGCTGCCTATCATCAAGGGTAGGTTTTTTTTGTACAAAAGCAGGCCATACATGGCATTTACAATCTAGCTCATCCTCAAATTGTGTTTATCTGTAAGTGAGCGAAAACTAGATGCATACTGCATTTTATTTTGTTGTTGTTGATCTACTTTAAAGTTAACAGATGTTTATTTCAGTATCTTTACAATATTTATACAAGCATGGAATGTTCATAAGCAATTGTTCACTTGATGTTTACTATCCATTTTCTGTTATTTTCAGTCAACTCTCTGAAATCTTTAATACTAAAAATTAAACATATTTTGAACTGTGCCATGGATTTGATTGGCTTCTCTTCAAAGTTATTTAGTGATAATTAAGGCAGCACAACAGCTGTTTACATTGGAAAAGGATAGCTGCAGTTATTAATAATTCAAGAAAACCTGATTGATAGAAATTAGTCTTCCATTCCAAACGCGTTTTGGAAAAAGGATTTCATACTCACATAAAGGCAAATATCATGGTAACTGTATCTGACTATAAGTATGACTGAAATATAAAATTTTTCTAGTTGAGGTGGTTCTGCTCTTACGTAAAAAAAGGGAGGTAACGCTTGAAATGCATAATATAAAATCAGACCATAACTGTTATAATTGGAAAACCAAGGTTTTTGTTTACATGACTGTTATGTTATTGCACTCACAGAAAATGAATTCTCTTGATTGGATGATGAATTATTATTTTGAAAACTATGATCTCAAGGAAATTTTTGTGCTTATCAGCACGCCAGGGTCTCAGGTAAGTGCCTCCAATTTTCTGTCTTCCACTTGTTTCAATTTCCACCCTGGTCTTCCTGGAAAATTATCAATGAAGAGCCATAATTATCCAATTCCTACAGCTGTCTGCTTTGAGGTTTAGAGTTGCTGTTATGGATCAGAAGCTACTATGAAAATGGCATACTCAAGGAGAAATATGTGTATTGTGCACTTTATTAGGATATTTTATTCAAACATGTTGCTTATAGCAGATAAAACAGCAATAAAATTCAAGAAATCACTATGGAGAGACATGAGCCCAAATAATTGATAAAGATCATTACCTAAACCTCTCTGTATTAGAAAAATAACATTAAGAAACCAGCTCAGATTTTAGTATTTAACTAAACTTTCATGAACCTCCTCAGCAAGAGTCTAGAAAAGTTCTCTGGTGCTCTTTAAGGATGTTGACTATCTTAAAATGGTAAGTTATATTTGGTCTCTAGTCAATGTTTCTATCATTTTCTATATAATACTGTTAAAAATAAATAAAATGGAGTGAATTTCTTCCCTCTGCTCCCACTATGTTACTATTTATTTCTTCCCTAGTCCCTTTCTAACTTTTTTTTTTTGTAATTCCCACAATCATCAGAACTAGAGCATACTAGAGCATAAAGTTCTTGGGACTTGTACTTTCCATATTCCTAAAAAGAGTTACACAGCTCACATTCATGATAATTTTCTGGCGAAGAAATGTTTTGTCACAATTACAATCAAAATATATGAATATAAAAGAACAGTTGAGGATAGATGACAAAGACATTAAAAAAGCTAAACACTGATAGTGTTGTATTGATTATATTTATTATTTTAATATTTATATTGCATTGGTTATTTTGAATATATTTTAACAGTTAAAGAGCTTTGCAACCTTGGAAACCCAATGAAACACAGTTTTACTTCCTAAATTTTGAATGCTACTTACATTAAAGTGTTCAGTGCTAGAAAGAGATTTTACATAATTAATGATGAAATGTCTCACATACTACCGCCATTGAACTATTGGCAGTTACAGAGTATTAGGGGAGTTAGCTTTGGAGAGGCAGGAGAAGCCTTTTCTGTTTTTATTCTAAGCAAGAGATTGCTAATATATATTTTTTAAAAATTACCTCTCTTTATTTTATTGCATATGAGGAGAATCAATATACTCCCTTCCACTGACTTTGAAAAGTAGGTAAAGAGGAAAAAATAGTGATAGTCTATTTTACCTTCATCATAAAGGAACACTTCAGTTGCAACACAGTTGAATTCTTTGTACGAGTCACTTTACAATCCCAGAATGTAATAATGTCACAAGGAGAGCAAAGTTGTCAGCATGTTTAACATCTACCACGTCATCTGCTGGGCAAATGTATGCTGCTTTTGCAGGAGAATGGAATTTTATGATCTAGTAATGGGTCTTCTCCACCCTTAATTACTGCTTCACAAGGGCACTGTGAAGACTACTTAGTTAATGTTTGCACAGCGCTCTGATCATGTAAAGTGCTGTTAGAGTGCTAAGCATTACTATTATCATCCAATTATTTAATCAATCCAAATCAGAGTATCACCAAGTAAGTTCCAATTCCAATTATGCTAATAAAACTGTCCGAGGACTGCATATTCAGAAGCTGCTTACAATACCCAGCACTGTTGCAGTACCTTTGAGAAGCATTATTATCAATCACAATGACTTTTCCTATAATCCATTACTAAACAAGTATGTTTGTGAGGCAAACTGTGAATTTTAGGTGTATACCTGTTTGAGCACAATGCAGACCTGTATAGTACTGAAAGGCAGTTGGTGAGTTCTGGTACACCACATATGAATTCACTTCAGGTTTCAAAGTACCAAAGCATACATTCTTCATGGACATGAAGGCCACCTCAATTATTCTCCTGTTTAAGCCAGCAAAGCCGCTGCTGGACAAAGCTGCCTGCTTGTTCCAAGTCTTGAAATTCTCATGGGAGCTGCAGGGAGATGTTTGGTGGTGGAGAAGACTTGCCTCTATTACACAATTTAAATTGTATTCAGGTGCCTCAGTGATGCAGTGTTAACAGTGTTGAGGTCAAAGATAAAGAGGTTATAACACTGTTCTCGATGTTAGTTCTGCAAGTTCAGAAAAAAAAAAAAAAGAACAAAGAAGTTAAAATTCTTCTATGCAGTACTAGGCTCCAGCACCCCCCTGAATGGCAAAAGTCTGCAGGTAAACAAGTAGAGAGAAGTACACTTTCTAATTCTTCAATTCTGGACCCTAAGATCATCCGTGATACTGACAGATCCTGCATAACTGATCTCTCCTGTGCCAAAAAAATAGAAAGAATTGAAAAGATTGTGCGGATACTATTTGTGAAGCTAGAGCCACAGTCTGATGGGTGTAATAACAGCAAGTTGACCAGATCAGGCTGTTTGTGCTCGAGACAAAAGCTTGGGTTTGAGTTCAACACGCAACAAAAAAGGACCACGATCTCAGATGTCTGAGATGAGACTGAAATCCAGAGAGGTCACCCAAAATAGATAGTATCACTTCAGCTACGCATTAGTTTACAAACCTCTCTATGTCAGCCTCAAAGCAAAAAACAAAACAAAACAAAACAAAAACAAACAAACAAACAAAATAAGAATGCAAACCCCTCCAAATCAGTCATAGCAGTGCAAGTTCCTCTCCCAGTTACAGCATCAGAAGTTTGTTTCACATTCTCTTGACAACACTGACACAGCATGAACACATGAAATCTGCCCCTTTGTTTAGTAGGTCTTCATGTACTCAAAAAAATAATTTACAGGATCTCTCCATCTTCTTTTAGAAGATTGTTAGAGACTGTTTTTTTGCTTGTTTTGCTTTGTTTTTCCTTTCTTTGTAGTATACTTTGTGATCCACTTTACTACGATTCTTATCCAGATGTGTTACCCAACAAGATTTCCTGACTGTGCAGGGAAACAGGTTGTTGATCTTGATTGCTCCTGTTTTTCCTTGGATGTGTAAGCTGTATATTGTGCCCTTTAATAAAGGGCTTATGTTTATTGCAGGGTCCTGAGAACATAAATGTGGTAGATGTTCCAGGAATTCTTCAGAAGGGCCCACTACATGAATGTACCAGCACGGGAACTCAGGTGGTTATATTCCAGTCCTGTGCTTGCAGTATCATTGTTAACTAGCAAGATAGTAAGATATGTCTTCCTTCTAGCCACTGTTTTCTGCACTCGTTTAGCAATTTCTTTTCACTTATAGGTATCACTTTTCACACTCTTTCAACTTTCTCCCATAAAAGATTTAACAAGAAAGGAGATAGGAAAATAATGTATTCCAACCACTGTATCACTACTTAACTTGCATATTGCATAGCCTTTTCCTGTACATACACAAATAGTAACCTGCTCTATGTAGTTTTAAAGACAAATCTCAAAGCCAGTAATAACCTCAGAGTAAACAACCAAAATACAATGGTTCCAAAGACACTTATTTACACATTCCCTAAACAGACATTAGAGAAGGGAAATATGATGAGCTATCACAACCTGTAACAGTGGAAAAGAGAGAGCAGCCCTCTCATTTCAGCTACTATAGACTGAGATACACCATCTCTCATCTGTCCACCAAGCATTTCATGAACTAGAATAAGGTTGTCTTTATTTCAAAGATTGGAAAGCCTTATTTGTATTTAAAGAGACTTAGACTGCTTAGTCCTGCATTTATCTACATTTTTAACACATTAAGATCTCAATTTATTAAATTGATATAGGATCAAACTGCTATCCATACAAGCAACTCTAGCAGTGCTTTGAAGGTTGTGGAAGTGCAAAGACAAAAATAATTTCATTATAGAGCAAGGATTTATTTTTTTCATTACAGAAATATGATTCTCCAAAAAGCAACTTTTGAAGAGTACAAAATACTGCAACTTGTTATATGCTCCAAAATCAATATCATATAATGCAGCATCTAACAGAGAAATTTGACTCCAAGAAGAATCCCAGAGCCATACGACCTTGAAATATAATTGTGTTCACTGAAAGAATTAAGAACTGAGTCGCAATCATAAGATTTTTTAAAAACTTGGACATCTCATCAGTGAAAGAAGCAAGAACAGACACCTTTCAGAACTGATTTAAATCATTTTGATAGGTAGGAGTGTGGTTTTCTTTTCTTTCTGTATTGCTACCTATAAGTCTACCAGTCATGTTATCGACCAATGGTAGTAACCAAAGACAAGAACGTATCCCAAAATCATCAGTGTATTTCTATATAAATCCATGCTGTGCTCACACATCCAATTAACTTAGCAGTTCTGTAGCTCCCAAATTTGTTGTCTCTTGAAAAATGCATAGTAGAACTAGAAAAACTTCAGAAAAGACAGTAAGTTTTAAGAGAGGCTTCCAAACAACAAAGAAATACGTTCCGATTCTTAAGCTTAGGAAGACGTGACTGAAAGTATTATGAAGATAAGGTAAATAATGAATTGCACTGAGAAGCTGGAAAAAGAATAATTATTTACTATTTCTTTTAACAAGAAGGCTGCAGGATAATCATCGGTCAACAAGTTTAAAGTATCTTAAATTACAATGGTGCAAGTTTGAATTGAACCAAGTTAAGACTAAGGGGAAAAACAAATAATCAACCAAAAATCAAAGCAAGATCTATATGGTTTTACCTTAAAAAATATTATATCAATGGAATGGATACCAGGTATGTATGATATCAGTTGATCTTTAAGAGAATATTTGAGTTGCTCTAGCACCAACATACAATACACCAAAATATTGTTTCCAGGAGAATTTACATTCATTCAGCTCCACTTTTTCTCAATCATATTTTAATTATATTTTAGACAATATAGGAATGCAAATATCATTGTGTTTATCTGCAAGGCAATAAAATTGACGATTATATCTGGCTTTAAAATACATGCATTTAACAATAAATGAATTAAAATTGTTTCTAAAATTGAGACATTTGAAAAGAAGATAATTAGAAAAAAAATCTAAATACAACAATGTCAAATAAAATGCAGATTAGAAAGTTGTTTGAGCTAGCACTTTTCTACCAATAATTTCAATAGAAATTAATAAAAGTTTTCCAGTAAGACACATTAAATCAGAAAACCTCCAGCAGTATGATTACTTCTAGGGTCATTTCTGTTAGGGTAGTACACCCGTTTGCTGCAGGCATACTTTTCCATAAAGAAAAAGAAATGTAGTTTTCTATTTTTTCCTTTAAATTAATCTCTTAGATAGATTCTAAGATAATGTTCTGTAAGCATTAAAAAAATCGATCTTTGACATGATTAAAAATAGAAGGCATTATTTAGTAACTTTCACTTTTATTAAAAGACAATTATATACTTACCTTAATCTGTAATGTGTAATAAACTGATTAGATTATCAAATATAATTATTTTTGTGATGACACTAATATGCCAAGAACACATTATAATAATGTCAGTGAAGAAGAGTGCAGGATGTACTGAAGCTCCCAGTTCCCAATGTACATTTCTATAATATTTCAGTATTTAGTTTTAAATTTCTTTTTATTTGAGTTTCTGTGTGTACATGTTTATGTATCTGTTCCAGTTTCATTTGGTTTTGGAAAGATATTAACTTTCTCTTGGTTTGATTAGTTTACTTTGCTGTTTTAATTTTAGTCCTTTAAAAGCATGGCAATATGTTTTTTCTTGTACAACCCTATATAACGTAATGAAAATTTCTGTAACAAAAATTTTAACGCATATTTCTCAATGATTCTTTCAAAATATATGTATTGTTTGTACACACTTTGCCCAGTCTTCACCTTGTGAAATGCTGTTTAAAAACAAGGTAACAATTTTTAGCCAACTTGGTCAACATGGTCACTCGGGATAGGAACCTAATATTTTGTAGTTTTATTTAAAGCAGACATCTTTATCTAGATTTTCTTAACAATTGTTTTATTGGCAGTATCTACTTACTATGTTCTCCAAATTCTGGAAATGTCATGCTGAAACATGTAGAAGAATATCTCCGTACACAGCTTTGCTCTATGCAAGAACCCAAACACAGTTCAGGTTGAGGTTTTTTAGAGGATTTTGTTCTTGCATTCTTTCTCAGTGCTATTTTCCTACCTGACATACTCTCATGTTGGAACTACTGTTTACCGTATCAGTCAAGCAGAGTGCAAGGAAGACAAATGCTTTTTTACTTTTTTTGTGGATACAGTTCTAGTTGTTTGATTATTTAAGGGAA
>JAWLRI010000285.1:480767-498886 GCA_034781795.1 Crypturellus tataupa
ACATAGAAACTTCCAGAAGTATTTAGTGAGTGATAATGAGGTTCCATTTATATCAAAAGGATTCAAAACTTGTATTAAGCAGAATGCCATTAAACACCAGAGCAATAGGAGAGGAAACAAGCCAAATATGAGTGCAAGAGAAAAATTAGACCACACAAAGCTATTCAGCTTGCTCAGCTTGAGTAGAAACACTTTGGGAGGGTGGGAAAACCGTGAAATTCTTTTTTAGGTAGCTGATACGGTGTATATATGCTCTATATATGCACAGATACAAATCTACTCCCTGAAAGGCGACTTACCTGAAGTGATGCTGCACAGACAGGGTAGGAGAGAGATGTATTTGCCATTTGCTGTGTCAGAGCCCCAGTTACTACCAACAATACAAACTTGACTGCTCCACTTCTGAGGTGTGGGAGCGAGGGCATGAACGTGAAGGTCCAGAATGTTAATTCATTACTCTGGTTGCAACCACTCGCTGTGCAAACACATGCCACAAAACCTGACCAGTGCACAGCATATGTATCCTTGGGCTCCAACCAGAAGGACGGGAACAATCCAAAGTCCCAACTACAGACTAGTCGCTACACATAGCAAACGAAAGACAGCATAGGAATGTGTGCTTTAAACTAAGGATTAAAAATATATATTTAATTAGGGATTAGAAGATCACAGATCTGTTATTAAGATTTATCTATCCTGTCCTTATCAGTACTTTTTTTTCTATGATGTAATTGCTCTTTTTCAGCATCATGATCCTATGCAAGAGACAAGACAATCGGAACACACTGCCTTTAGACAACTATTTTAAACAGCAATCTTTAGAGATTCCAGAGCCTACACCAATTTGTGTCAAAGATCAAAATTTGCTCTTGGGTGCCCACTGCTATCCCCAAGGGGTAATGGATGGGGGAAACTTTTCTCTCAAAATGAAAGAGTAATGGAAGTTAGTGAGATTAAGGCAATAATCTATCTAGTGAATCATCATCTCAATTCAAGATTTATTCAAATTCATTTAAAGCAGTATGTTAGGAGGTTCACTAGTCTGGAGGAACCATGGAAGAAAAAGTGTCTAGTGACCAATTTGTTCCTCCTGAAAAAAAAAAAAAAAAAACAAACAATGGTGGGGATTTGCTAAATCTGGGTCAGAGTTTTAATTCTAGACCTAATCTCTTCAAACAGTTCACTTTCACAATAGAATGGAGGGAAAAAAAGACATGCATTTGTAACTTAGTTTAACCTGAAAAACAATGGAAGTGCAAGGCTCTAATACTTTTCCTGCTTGTGCCAACGGCAGGAATGTATATTTAAGTTTTAATTGAGTATCTTACAGACAGATGAATGTACATCTTTTTACAACTGACCAAGATTTATCAGGTTGCGGAGTCATACCTAACCTTTCAAGGACAGACTTGGACCAAGATTACCTTTGTAGAATTTACTCTGTTCAGCTGAAATTATGAGGAACTCCTCTCAGAGGTTGGAGCATGACTTAGGAATCCCTGCCAGTATTCCTCTTAATAAAAGAAATTCTAAAGTGCATAGATGAGCATAAGCCACGGCTGAGCGCATAATTATGGATACATTTACTTACACATTTAGTGCGCTATCGGTATTTAATTTACAGCTTTATGGAGTGCTCTGTAATAGTTTAAATGTAAAAGGTGAGGTATCAAGGTGAAATATTCCATATGCAGTTCAGGTAATCAGCCATGTCTAAAGTAGAAAGGTCACAGAAAACCAATTTCAACAATGTAACATGATTTTACCAGAACTTCAGGTATCCCTTTACAAGTTTAGAAAATTTTTAACTTCTACAGAGATCTCCACAAATACTTTGCTTGTGACTACTGACATCTCCATAATTCATCAGCATAGTTCCATACCCCTCAAGGATCACTGAGAAACAGTGTATGATAACTCTTCTCTTCTGTGGCTCTGATTTACAGCAAAGTCAGACTACCTTGTAAAAAGTGCTTTTCTGTTTCTGAACCACTGTCCAGAGAAAATTTTAATCCTTAAAATTCTCTCAAGAATTAAGGGGAATAGAGTAATATTTATATAAATATCAAAAGAATGCCTAATAACAAAACAGAATAGGAAAAAAAAAATCATTCTAGATATTTAGCTCCTGTATGTTTTTAAAAGCTCTCTCAGTAAAGAATGAACAAATCCAAAGTCTATGTAACTTTCTGGTTTCAATTTATGTCTCTGGTCTCTCATCCTCCTACCACAAATTGTTGTGAAGAACCTACTTTATCATCTCAGTGACATTCCAGTAGGTGTAAGCACATGGCTATTGGGTCCCCTCTGCTCCCCTTAAGCAAGAGAACCTGGTCTCTCAGCCCTTCATCACTGGGTGATTATTCCATCCTTAATTACCTTGGTAGCCCTCCCCTGTCTTCACTTTTAATTTGCTGTTGTCTTCGTTGTACTGTGCTGACTATCACTATTTTTTTCTGAATGCTGGACATAATTAAAAGGTTTTTCTTCTTGCTTTATCAGTTCATGATTCCTGTAATGTTGATATTACACAGCTAAGCAAATATATTTTGTTAAGTGCAAGCATGATAGTAGAGTGCAAGTGATTTGTGATCTACAATAGGAAAAAAAAAAGGGAATCTCAAGGAAAAACATTCCGAAACTTACTATAATTAAATGGTATAATGTAAGCAATAGCAGATGATTAGGTAATATACCACCCTCACCCCTGAGTTTCCTATAAAACTAAACAAAATCTTCTAATGCATGGAAATATTTATGAGATGTGGGCTCTGAGCCTCTGAACAGTGAGATGAAGGAGGAGGTACCAAAATGGGAATGCCAGGCCAAGAGATGATAAGAGGCTCCAGCATTAGGGCTTGGCGTGGTTAGATGGAGCAAAATTTACAATATTACAATTTACAAAAAATACAACCCTGCAAAGTGATCTATAAGATTCTATATGTCTGTCATTGTCTAATAACTGTAAAGAATTAGATTGCTCAGGAAACTCCTTGATAATGCAGTCCTGCTGCAGATGACACACTCATTTGATCTGAATACCTTCAGAACCACAAGCTGGTCAATGCAGGACTGCACATTAGACTAAATTCATTAGCATATCAGTAGCTCAAACACGAGCAACTGCTGATTTAAATGTTTCTTGTACCACTAGTGACTTGTGTTCTGATCATTATTCTGGCAAGATTTTAATGGAAATTGAAGGCCTTGATTACAGTTAGTGAAAATAAACTCCAGAGATATGGCTATGCATTACTGACATCACTAATAGCAATTAATGTGCATATATTAATATATTTAGCTGTGAGAGAGCTTCTCTAGAGGAACGATAAATTAATAGATCACTGTAGTGCTTACAGTTGCAAAATTTTATCAGCAGGATGCATACCAGTCACGAAAGTATTTTTATTATAATTTTTAAAAAATCTTTTTGCAATACAGTATTTAAAAGCAGAATTTCATCCTAATGGATTTGAGTAAAGGTGCTAGGAATTCCATTTTCTTCTTCGGGTGTTTCATCAGAAAGTTTTTAGAACAGGTTTTTCCAAATTTCATTCTGATTGTCAACAGCTGGCTCAGAGAGATGAGTTTTTGTATATGTAACTTTGAGATTCCACTAAAGATCAGATTTACTTAATTCATACTTAACAAAGACTCTTAACATATGATCACTTTGAAAGATCTTAACTTTAACTTTCTGAAGAACTGCTGTGCCTGTATAGCTTAGACTCCCCTGGGAACATCTGCCAGTCTCAGATTTGTTTCAGCTAAGAATCAGGACAGAAACTGAAGCAGCAAGAGTTTCGCATAATGGCAAATCACAAAACTGGTATTTCTGATTAAAATGTTTTTCTACCTTTGCTGATTTAAGCTGGTTTAGCTTAATATCAGTATTTTTTACCTGTTATTTTTGTCATTGTAAATTACTGTCACGTAATTACTGTATCTCAGTAGGCTTATCAATGCATCTGTATTGTATCTGATGACCAAAGCAGAATAAAATTTCAAAACTATGTTTTATAGGAGTTCAGAATCTGACCAGGTAGGAAGAAAAAATGTCAAAATATGTAAGACTCAATACCAAAGTGGCAAACTGGAGTCCAAGAACTGCAGACAACTGCCAGTAACACTGTGTAGCCATAATGCTAGACTACATTAGTAATTTTGGCAAGGCCCATTAGGAAGTCTGGGATGTGTAGAGAGGTGGTATGTGCATCTTTGAGATGAGATTATTTATTTACTTACTCTCAAAAGGGCATGGGGAGCCTAGGGGAACCAAAGGAGAAATGTGGGCCATGAGGGTCGGTGGTCCGCCTGGGTTAGTTCTGGAAGGGTCTACCACTGGTGGGCTATCTATACGCTGGGGAGTGGGAGGAGGGGTCAAGCAAGTGTATCATAACTCCTTGAAGAACCTCATACACATGAAGATGATACAGTGGTTGATAAAATCTTTTCCTGAATAATTCATGATTTTTTGAATATTTTCATAGCTAGCCTAATTCTTTTTTCACTACAGATATTTTTTTCTCCCATTAGACATAGAAAGCTATAGAAATTCCATTGCCCTGGCATATCTCCAATATATTTCATTTAATTCAACTTCCAAAATTCTCAGTGCAGTCTGAGGGTTGTATTAACAATTTCAAGATCTTAAGATTGACATTCTGAATATTTCATAATAAAAAATAGTAGCAAAAATAAATTTATAGGAACAGATAAGAAAGATTAAGTTATTTCCTCTTAATACTCTCTTTTACCTCAAAAACATTTTCCAGGTTGCAAAATAGAATTAAATTTAAGAAGGAAAGATGTCCAGACACAAACAAATTGCTATGACAGGATATTCAAAAAGAAAAAAATAGAGAACATCTAGCTATTCTAGGATCTATAAAGTTTATTAAGTGCATTTTTCAGGGACATGTTAATGCTATAGAACATCAAAATAATACTAAGAATAATATTTTATCTCATTAAATTTTACTTTTCCTTTGATTTCGTATAGGACTCATGCACTAAAATTATGGAGAAGAGCTTGATGATACATCAGCTTTAAATATTATTTGTCTTTTAAAAGGAGAGGTATTTTCCTTAGTATATGAATTTCCAAAACACTTCTGGAAGTTGGCACATCTCATGAGCTGTATCCCTCCCAAAAGAGTTGCAGAAAAAATGTCATGATAGAAACAAAGAAGTGTTTCTATTTCATGGGCGCTATAGTTGCACATTGATTTTACATCAGTATTCTCACCAGCTCTTCTGTTACCCTGTGTTAAGTGTATACGGCCTTGAACAGAAAAGTCCCTACTTGGTCACAAATCAAAGAGAGGTAATGGCCAATGAGTATCATGTGAGAAACTTTATGTAGTCTTTTAAACTCCAGTGACAGCTATTTTCAAAGTCACTCTTACACATTCAACTGTATGATGAGGATCTTCTATAAGCTTATTAGAATAGGTATTTAAGTTCCCAGTGACTTTATTTACATATTCTTTTGCCCTTTCTGCATCCTAGTAAGGTTTTTAAATAAGAAAATAAGAAACAGATATAGACTTTGAAGATGGAGCAAAATTTCTTTGTGAAAACAAAAGTTTTAATGCAATAGAATAACTTAAGAAAATAAAGACACTTTATAATGAATATTTTTAGAGCCTTGAAAGTATTCTAAGTTCATAATAACAGTATAAATTAGTAAACAGTCATGGAACACTTGTTTTGTACTTCAGTATATAGATATATTTCTTCTTGCTCAAATAGTCCTAAAATAGCTTTACTCTCTTCCCCAGGAGTCAGAATACTAAACAGGATTATTTCTCTCATATATACTCTATGTTTCTCTATATACTATTAATGAATGCTGATATTTCTGATTCTACCCTGCTGTTTATGAACATTTGGACTCCTATACTCACTTCTGCTGCTTTGTACTGCTGCCCTAGTCAACTCAGCAGAAGCAATACTGGTGCTATCTGTTCTCATGGAAACAAGCAAAAACAAGGAAAAAGAGATCATGTTTAATCTTGTAGGACCACTATATGTTACCCCTCTCCATTCCACCTCCATTTCCTCTTACGTGTTTATTTTGGCCAGATTCAGGAAGAGTGTGACTAGCAGGCATTCCCAACATTTTGATATGCCTTTATTAGATGTCAACAGGAAGTTTTCCTTAAATCTTTACAAAGGTCTTTTTCTAATAAGCACAAAGTTTTTCTATGCAAGGCAGCATGAGCAATTCATGTTCCCATACAACTATATGGTCTACTTAAACCAGGAATGAACAAAGATACCAATCAATCAGTTGCATAAGAAGGATATTTTTCCCAATGCCTTTTCACATTAATAAGTAAAGGTGCTTGATCAAAAAAAGACACAAAAATAAATAAATAAAAAGATTTTAAGAATTCAAACTCTTTTTTCATTTGCTCAGATTTTGTTTAGTTGGTACTTCTAGATTTGTAGTGCTGCTGCTTGTTTATCTGGTCACAAAGTTTCTGCATACATGATGCCATTTTCTGATCTCCTTTCTCCTCTTTCTACTAAAATTATCTGTTTGTTTTTATGCTCTCTGGACTACCTTTATATAGCATAAGAAAAAAAAGAAGCATGTCTTATCTTTTTTTTTTCCTTTTTGTCAATCCCTTTGCATAAGATTTCCCTACATAGTGAAGAATTAAAAAAAAAAAGAAAAAAAAAGATTGTATTTCACAGCCAATCGACATTAAAAAGAGGCAGTCAAACAAATTCCAACAAAATATTGTGGAATAGCCATTGCTAGAAATATCCAGAGTCTACAGAGATTTGATATGAACACCTGCCAGAAATAATTTAGAAAAAATGAAATCAAAGTGCACATATAGAAGATGGCGCAAGAAAGGATTCTCTGCTTTCATTGCATATTTTGTGTCATTCTCCGGAGAATGAGAAGTTTGCTGTAGCTGGTAAATATACGAATTATGCCCGCAAATCCTAAATTTAATTCCATGGCATATCCTTGATCTTTGTCTTCAATTCTGTCCTTATTTGTGTGTTAGAAACTTACTCTTAAACTGAACTTATTAGCTTTGATTGACTCTGCTAAGACTCTGACATTTTATAGTCAAGACTGCCTTACAGGAGCTGGAGGAGTATGGAAGTTTGTAGGGAGATGAAAATTGGGGTTAGGGTCCCCCATAGGGACAAATGGTGTCCCTTGGGTGACCCCGCCTCTGGGCATGTGCAGAGCGATTCTGTACAGGGGGGTCCCTGTCAATCAGGGTGCCCCCCTGGCGACCTTTAGGGCTCTGCACATGCCCAGTAGGCCTGGAGGGTTCTGGAACCCCAAGGGTGGGGGCCAGGAGCGCTCTGCCGCTCCTGGCGGCTCGCCCAGCAACAAGTACCACCCTATCACCTCCAGCTCCTACCCTTTCCCCACCTACTTTCCGCCCCCTGTTGATCCTATATAAGTTCCCCACCTGTTTCAATAAAGGGCTTTTGGTCTTTGGTTGGTTGGTTCTCAGGCTGTCAGTTCTCTGGCTCCTGGCTTCCTGAGTTCCTGGGGGCTCCTTGATATCCGTTCCAGGTAACGGCGGGAGCTCCCTTACTACCTCTCCCTAATACTCGTGCGGCACCAGCTTAGGGCCCGCATCAGGCCGTCGGGCTGAGCGTGTCAGAGGGACTCTGCTTGTACCCGATCCATTCCCAACTAACCCAGGAGTGGTGACAGGGGCCCTCTCCTCAGGGGTGGTGGGAGGTGAATAAAGCTTGGGCCTGGGAGGGGAACCCAGAACCAGGGGGTAAAAAGATCACGCCGGGACACCCTGCGGGTTTTATTTTGTTTATTTTATTTGATTATATTTGAGAGGTTTTATTTTTCTGTCGTTTATCGTTCCGTCGGGACTTTAGCGGGGTTTTGTTTGTTTGTTTTGTTTCTTGGGGCCTTCGTTTCATCAGAAGTTCATGACAGGAGCAAATGGAGAAGTTCTCGTAACAGAAACACATGTAAAATTCATAAAGAACTCAAGATGAAACCAATAACATTTAGTCTGATGACCTAAAATTGAGGAGATGGAAGAACTACCATATTTGCTTGCAAGTTTGTCTAGGAAACTGATAGCATTTCACCTGTTTTGCTCAAAGTCTTTCCTACTATGGACAAAAAAAAGATATTGTAAAAATAAATAGAGGAGTTTTTTGTTAATATAATTGATATCTTAAAAGCTTAATACAAAATTATTATTAGTTCAAATTTTCTGTTTAATTAGTATTACACAGAAAAAGAGGGGAAAAATAAAGAATATCATTGCAGGAAAAAAAAGTTACAAATAATGCAACTGAAATAATTAAAAACAAACCTCTTGTTGTCCAGCACTTGCTTTGTTTTATGCCCAGTCTTCCAGCATCCCAGATCTTCCAGATATTCCGTTATCTATCTGGGTACCAAAGGCAGCAATTTCATTTTGTAGATAAGCATGGTAGGCTGTTAGCATCCTAAGAACTCCTAGGAAGTGTATGATGTTGAAGTTAATGCTTCCTTCCTTGTCACTCTAGGATCCACTTCAGTCATTTTTGTATTTACTAACGTGCTTTTCATGTCGATCTTTCTTCTCTGGTCTACAGTTCCACATAACATCTAAACTTGCTATGGAGTGCTTTACTTATGTTAGACACTGTTCTCTCTGTTGTCCTAAAATCAGCTTCGCCAGCTGCAGGCTTACAAGTCTTTAACTAGCCAAGAGCCATGTCTGTATTCCTCTAAATCACCTCCTTGGTATTCCCTTTTAAGCCCTGCTGTAACAGGTAGATGCTTCTCTATAGCATACCATTGCTTTGTTAAATATTTCACTACGCAAAGAATAACTATAATCACTTTGTTTTGTGGACTTGATTTTTTTATTTTAAGCAAAGATTCAATATTTTATTAATTCTAATGCATTCCAAAAGTCTACCTAACTCATTTATCTCCCATAAGATGAACAATAAAATGGACAAAAGATAAACAATGAAACAGAATGAATCATGCAGTGCTGGTAAAATGTTCTCCTCAGAAAAAAAATCTAATTGCAAGAGAAGAGATTTCAGTTGGAACTTTGCTAGAGGAAATAACAGAGAATTAAACTCGAATAAAACAATCATATAATTTGAGTTCTCACAAATGGAGATATTAGATGCTATTTCAGTTTTCACATGAACAGTGAAGTCATTGTCCCTCTTTTGTCAATAGTGGTTTTGGCACTGATTTTCAATGAAGTCAAGATTTCACTTCAGGCATTTTTTCTCATGTGTTATCTATTATCTTCGTACTACATCACATCACATAAGTATCAGCTAATATTTACAGCCTAATGAATAATATATTCCAAGGCCGGATATTACTATCCTTTTTAGGCTTGTGCATATATATGTAATATATATATATTTATATATATATAATTAAACATATATAATATATGTATAATATAAAAACTGTTTAGGTATTACAACATTCTGAAGAGGAAAAATACCAGTAGATTTCTGTCAGTGAAATTACAGAGAAGATATTGTAACTGTCAACTGTATGAACTGCCCTTTCTAAAAAATAAGACAATTTCTGTGGTCAGGTGCTCACTGACAATCCTTTGCACTGCTTTAAAATTTTGAGAACAGAGAATCATCTGGTTGACTAATTATTAGTTGACTAATTCATCCAAATAGTTTAATACAGCATGGTTTTCTTCTTGCGCAGGGAAAGCTTATGTAGCTTAAGAAACATGCTACAACTGATGAGTTGTAAAGTTTAAAAAAAAAATCACAGACTTCATAATTTGTTATAGTAATACTACTTAGTATTTTCTTGCTGCTCTTAAGAATACTTGTCAAAAAGTTCTTTTATTCAGTCAAAAATATCTTGAGGCACTAAACTGCATATTTTGGGAAAAATACTGCTGGACGTAGAAAGGAAAGTAGCTTTTTGATAGTATGCACTTGTATCTCGCTGTGCTATTGATGGCTGAAAAGCTATTAGCAATTTCTTGCACTGTTAAGTAGGAAGCAGCTACGAGCTTTGAACTACAAACAAGTGTGAAATATTTTAAGATCTGCAGATGTCTTCTGGGAAATAGTTTTCATAAAAATGTGTGGTATCAAGATTATGAGACTGTTTGCACCTTTCGATTTCTATACCCATTCACCTGTACCGAGTATAATCCTATTTTTGCATATCTATTTTTCTCATATTATTTCTTTTTCATTTCCTTCTCCAGTCATTAATGAGTTTTGTCATGTTAACTTCTTACTTACCACTCTTTTCCTAGATCTCTATATTCTTTGTGGCCTTCATGAGTATCATCATCCTTGCTGGTATAAATGAGTACATAGCAAGATTTTGGTCAAGATAAGTACTTGAGACCACATGAGAAGAATGCTCATTTGGACTTTTTTCTACAAAAGTGAACCATAATTAAAGAAGTTAAAAATTGCATTTTGATAGAAAATGATCTTTAGGAATGTTAGTCACACCGTTTAAATCACTCTTGCAGACACAGAGACACTAACATAGTCTTTTTCATGCAAGACAAATGGCGAAGAATGACAAAACTGAACAGAAAAAATCTAATTTTGCCATTCTGAGATTGAAGGCAGTAGAAAGGTGATGGCTGGAGTGGATGGGGACCTGTGAAGCTTCATTGAGAAAAAGGTTAACTGTCTGTCACTGCATGAATTACAGCATGTCCTCCCTATCTTCTTATTGTTTCATTATTCTGCTACTCCAGGCAAAAATTTCACTTGGTGTTTTGAATTTGTTCTGAAGATACAAGTATTAATAAACAATTGGCAGTTTTCAAAGAAGCATGAACAGAAGTGGGTCATGTAATATTAGGATAACACTTCACAATAGGATCTTTACTATTTATGAATTGTCTTTCGAATACAACCTGGTACTTCACTTCCCTCTAAGTTATATTATTATATATTTCTCAATATATATTATATATATTTCTGAAGTGCATGAGAGAGCAGTGAGCTTTGTACATATTTCTTTGGACTTTAGAAGACAGCCTGCAATTTGCATAAATGTACAAAAATCCAATTTTTAAATACAGTTTGGGGCTGAAAAGACCTTCATACAAAGATGGAGGAGAATTTTAAATTTTTAGAGCTTCATCAGTTATGATGAAGCCCTATGAATTGAAATGAGAACAGAAGAAATAGTTCAGACTTGAACAATGTTTGCATCCTGGACAACAGTGTTTCCACAGCAGAGTATACTTATGAGCTAAACATAGTTTCCCTTCTTTGTGATCAGAAACAAAATAAAGAAATACTAAAATTCTTTAGCACCTCCAGTGATACCTTAAGTAACAACCCAATGATAAAATTGGGTTTTGTTTATTTGTTTGTTTGTTTTTTGTGATTTATGCCACTATAAAATAGCCAGATTTTCACCAGAATCAACTGATAGCTGACATTTACTATTGTTAGCTCTTTTCAGCTAATGACTCAGAAGTACTCTGTATCCCCTTGTCAATAGTTTGGGCCAAAGAGTTCCCACTGAATTTGATTTTTAACTGCTAATGAACAAAAGGATAATCTCTTAATTATTTTATCAATTATTGGAAATAATTTTGAAGTAGTTATCTTCATATTAGATATCTTCTAAATTTTAACCCATATCATTGAGTATAGTGTGATAGGATATTATTTAAAAAACAGAAAACATCAATCCTTCCAGAAATAAAAACTTCAGAACATACAAACTCTTTTCAACTATGGTTAGAATAAAAGGATGTTTAGAAATCCTAGCTAGCAGTTTGCAAATCCATAATTAAAATCTTGGCTCACCTTATTAGGGAACATTTGAGTTTAATGATCTTAAGAGATATATAACAATGACTTTATGAACCTACAGTTACTTATAATCTAAAATAATTTCTGCTTCACTTTAAAAAGCATCCATTAAATACCTATATGATATTTATGTAATTTAGCAAGACATTTAATGAATGCTTTATAAACTTCAATAGCAATTATTTCTAAAGACAACTGTTAACTACATAGATTAACTTGCTATTAATATGAATTAGCTCTTTCAGTGAAACTTGTGCTTAAAGGCCATTGGACTGAATGCAAATTAAAATGTTATGCAAGTTTGTAATGAGAAATGAAACTCTATCGCAGTTTTTGGTTGAGCAGACTTGTGAACAAGATGTCAATGCTCCAGTAACTAAACACCTAATACTTCATTCTGAGGAAACTCACAGTTCCTAATAAACTTGTAACAAGACAGAATAACTGAGACTTTTGGGTCTGTAAGAAACAGATGACTAGGCATCCAGGACAGCCCATCAGTGTGCCCTTAATATGGTAACAGCTCTGGTAACCCAAAGGAAGTTTCAGGATATTTTATCACTTATTTTTATTCAGAGCTCGAGGTCTTCCCTTCCTTTCTTTACAATAGTTTTGATTTTGCCTGTGCTTTCAGCTGTTAATGGTCCTATCTTGCGATACTTTCCTGTAAATTCTTGTGCATGTGTTTTTTTGTGTGTGTGTGTATGTGTGAGAGAGGTCAACTCCAGAAATTAAGGAATTATTATTTATTTTTCAGTAAAGAAAATTTCATTTTGCATAGTAGCAACATTTTAAATAATACAATAAAGATTTTAAGGTTTTATTTCTTATAAAGTTGAAAATTGTAAGTCATTTTTTCACATAATGAAATGAAATATAAAAATATAACCAATATTGTTACTGAGTTATGAACTAATTAGGATCTGATTCATAATATCCCTGAGCATCATAGATCTGGGCTACAATCATTGTATTTGAGCTCCTGATAGAACCTGGTTTGGCTAAATACAAGGGTTTATTTTATTTTGTTTTATTTATTTTTTAAACTGGAATTTGTCATCTGTTATGCCTTCTATAACTTCAAAATGAAGCAATTACAAAAATATTTAAAACAGTTTTATTTTTAAAATAACATCATACTTTATTTCACACCATAAAGGAACTGCTGTTCCATCTTCTAATACATTAAGTTCTAAAAGATGTACCTAACTTTAAAAAAAAAAAAAAAGACAATGAAAAAAAACAAAAGAGAAGGAGCATGTGCTACCTATGCAAAAAACCACTAGAATGTAAAAGGTTTAGTGTTCTCTTGCAATCTCCTCTTTTCTTCAGGTTTAATAAGAGCTTGGCATAACTAAACAACATTGCAAATTTTGGAGCGGAAAGAAAAGTCTAATGGCAGTGCCTTAGAGAACTGATGGCACAGGTTTACCCTGACTTTACTAAACTGTTATTACTGTCTTTGGCAAAGAAGCTGATGGGAAATAGCAGAATCTGGACAAGAACCTAATTTTTCCTAGTGGTTGCCTGTACTTTTTCAGATCAAGGTACAGATTTTAGACACCTTTTATCTGTTGGAAAACAGGATCAAACTCTAAGATGTTTACTTTAAAATACTGTAAGCCAGCCTCTCCTTTTTCTCTCCTCTTCTGGTTGACAGACTATTACTGTTCTGTACATAACTGCATGCAGGAATTCTGGATGACTTAAATGGAGAAGTCACTGCTGAGGGCGCATCTAATTTTATTACAAGACTGAAGATTTGTAAAAATATTAAGCAGGCCAAGAACTTCATATTAAAATCCTGGATCCTGTTTTAGGACTTTAATGTTGTGATATACTGATCTTGCATATCTTGACATTTGTTTAGTTCTAACTCAACCAAACTCTGGACAAGTGTGTGAAAGTTTCTCCTAAAAGTGCAGGATGTAATTTTCCTGCTTGACATTACTTCCAAGTTCAAGGAGACTGTTCATCCCTAGATGTTTTCTGCAGCATCGTCATGTTTAGGAGGGAGGTTCTTTCACATTCTTGAATTCTCAGAAAAACGACCTTCAAAATTGTACTTCTGTATATACCAAATAGGCATAAACAAATCCTCAGAAAAGGATGTTGACCTTGGAGAAAGAAAAATTATATTCTCTGTATTAGGGAAGGAGTGGCAGAGGGTAGGACAAAGGATTTGTTTGGTATCCTCACAGATCCTTACAAATTCTAGAGGGATAAATCACAGCTAAGACATTAATTAGCACTCTTGTTCTTTTAGGTAATTAAAGTGGCAGTATTACCTGAATGGAGATATTGATGAGTACTTAAAGTTGCTTTTCCATTTGCTTTCTCTGCTCAGTTTAAGAAAGAATAGAACTTTTGGGTTATGTCTGAAAATCCACACATTATAACTTTTTTCACTTGGCAAAGTATCACATTTTTATGGAGATCATACAGCTTAATGCAAACTGAAGAGAGAGGTGGTTTGTTTTTAAGTGATACAGGAAGAGTTAACTGTGGAATTGTTTTTTTTCTTTAAAAAAAAAAAGGGATAAAAAGTTAGCATGAACTCGCAGCTTGCAAAACGTCCATGTCTTTTCAGAAACCAATAGGAGAAAAAGAATGTTCAACTGGTGCAATAGGAAGTGCTAATACCAAGAAAGGAAATTTTACATTTGCAATAAGTTAATTCTGCACTCCTATTTGTTTGAACACTGATCTAGAAAAAATTAGCTTTGAAACTTCCTCTGAAATCAGGATGGATTTATACTACTATTAATATATAATTTAATTAAAATTGATATTTAGTAGTTTTAACCACAGCAATTTGAAACAAACTCCCCACAGTATGTTTCTGGGTTAAGAGTGACATGGTAATTAGCAAAGCATTCAGATAATTTTTTTTAATGTCAAATGATATAATTAAAGGGGCACAGAATAATGTAATTTATAAGTTGAATTATGCTAATTGAATCTAATCTACATAATTTAAACATAACAGTAGGCAATATCTCCTGCTGTTAGCATTATCAGATTATAGCTGGCATTACCTATACATCTATTTTCATTAAAAGGGAAATTGCTTTGCAGCTCATAATTAATAGATAATACTACTGATAACATTAGGAGGTACTGTAATTGCTAAAAAAGCATTTGTCTTAGAGGGTGAAGTTAGGGAAAACAAAAAAAGGTGTGTTTAGCACACTGCTTTGACCTTAGCAAAGTTAGCAGCAAAAATAGATATAGAGTGGATCTATGTTTTCCTCTTTTGGAATTATGGTCTTTCCTCCCCACTAACTGAGGATGGTAAGACTGCTGTGGATTTTGTTTTCTTTTAAAAATTGCACTGAAGAACTGAAGAAGAAACGTTTTAAGGAAATAAGAAACAGTAAGAATATTGGAAAAGTTGCACATCAGGAATTGAGAAAAGTTTATCTTAAGAGATATTTATAGATAGTCAATAAATAATCTACTATATTTTGAATAATAATGACTAAACAATAGGGGTATATGGTTAAGATTTTTAGTGGCAGACCATAAACCTTCTCATCAAACATAATCCATTGTACTGCAAATGTCACTATCCAAGCAATTCTTCAAGCCAATATTTTTTACTCACTGCTACCCTGACTGATAAGATGCAATCTGCACATGCAGTTTTGACTCCAATTCTATAGAAGATTATTATCATACTATTGAAATTCTTGAAGTATCTTTTTCATATAATGAAAACTCCCTATGTGACCGAGTTACCAGATTATTCTGAAAAGACATCATGTGAAAAATAGTATATTATTTTGTGCTCCTTCTCTTTATGGTAATCCAGTGACATTTCTTTGTAGTTATTCAAGCCCAGGTGTTCAGAAGGATACTTCTGCACGTATGAAAGGTACAAAGGTTCTTTTGTCAAGATCTTTGCTGCTGACACTTTAAAAACACATTCTTATTACAAGTTATCACTATAGAGAAAATAAAGACTTTTTTTTTTTTGGTTTAGTAAAACACTACTCTGAACAAACCATTAAAAACATCAACTGAAGCTTTGCTTTAGCCTTTTCTGCCTTCTAGAAGGCTAGTTAGAAGGCTTTTCTGTCTTCTAATAAAAACTTAATTGCTTTTAGAAAAAGTAAATTTCATCAGGAAAAGTTTTCCAGCATTATTTATAATAAAATATTGAGGAAATATATTAAAATTTTAACATCAATTTTTAAAATATCATAATGTGGTAAGTGATCTGTATGAATAAAACATCCTGTCTTTAAGCATGGCTTAGCCCACTCTTTGAAACTAAGAGTATTCTAACTTTGTATATAGTTTTTTACTTCCATTTAGAAGCTTTTATATCTCTATAAATAAAATCAAAATCTTTATATATCTTTACAAGTAAATTCAAAAATACAAGTAAATTGAAGTGACAAGATAAGAGGACTGTTTGAAACCATAAGTTTCTGAAAAAATATTGAGTGCTATAGAGACTTGAGAAACTGGCTGTATATATTGTATATGACAAATTCAGAAGTGGGTTTGAGTAATATTTTTTACTTACTTTACTTTTCTTGAGCCTTCAACAAAATCCCCCTTCAAATCAACGTGTGTTTCAGTTGCTTAGTAGGCATATTCACACCAGTAATTGATTAACACTTATCTCCAAATCTCCAAGTGTATAGCCCCCAGTGGTGGCTACTGCAAGTAATCTCACAGAGCAGCTCAATGTGAATACACAGTAAAGCAGATATTTATTATTTTAATTCTAGCAGCACGGAGAGTGCACAGCTAAGAACTCAACGAGGAGATACTGTGCAGAAAAATAATGAAGTTTTTCAGGAAAGTAGATAGCAAAAACCAAACAAATAACAAAACAAAAAGCAGCAGCATACACGGCACAGAGACAAAAGATACTTTTGCTCAGACAGAAGCTATAGGGAAGCCTCTCTTCCCTCTGCCAATCTAATTTCTCATCCATCTTAGTTCTGTGCATTCTTGGTAAGGGATTAAAGGACATAATGTAATTAAATAAGGGTAGTTAGCATGGTAATAACTCTCTAATAACAGGCCTGCTATTTTTTTTCTACTAGCACACTGTGTGATACAAAGCAGTTCATCAGTTTCTTGGTTAGTGATAAATTCACCTATTCAGTGAGCTAAAACTATTCAGAGTTCTTGTAATCAGCTAATGCAATGAAAGCAATTCTGATGAATACCCTACAGTAACTTTTGCTAATCCCTTCCCTTCTGATTTTACACCCAAGCAGTTCTACAGATTTCTCCCCAGTTCTGGGGGGAACTCGGATATCCCAACTTATAGATCTCTACTGGCAGAAGACCCACACCTGATTCGCTTCTAAAACCATCTACATTCTCATCTATCATATGTATGTATAATGCTCAAAATCCATCCTCTGCCCTCATTAGTGTGTTAGAAAGTCTTATCCAAAAGTCACTGCACCTACAAAGTCCTAAGTTTTTGACTTTCTACCTGGACAGTCCCATTTGCTCAATCCTTTGCTTTCCACTTTCTGGGCTCCTGCAACTGTAACTGCCACCATGAATCCTGCTGAGAATTTAGCTATGGATTTTTTTTTTTAATTTAAATATATAATATATATACACACAAACACACTCACACACACATCACATGCTCAACATCTGACCCTTTACCACTCTTCTCCAATTCCCTTTCACTGCAGAAGATCTGCAGAGTTTAACTATTCACTAAAACTTTTGGTATATAAACTAACAGAAGATTGAGATTGGTTTTGAGAACAGGAAAAATGGCACACACACACACAAAGCACCCATAGTAATGTTTCTCAGTTGCAAGGCGCTTATTTTATAGCGAAGTGTATGCGTTAGCTTGCTTATTTCTTAAACGTAGATACTGAAGCTGAAGTTTGGTCAGATCACTTCCTAGCTTTTCCCTCTTAGTCCATGAATGCGGAGAAGCTCATTAGGAGACAAAGATCACATATTTCTTCTTAATGTTTGCACCTCTATTTATTTCTGCATGCTCCCTAAGAGTGCTGCAAGTTGTCCTTTGTGTTGATCCTACCAACAGCCCTGCAAGATAATGACTTCTCCTTTCATCATGGATCAAGAATGTAAACTGAGGAATGAAGGTTATTTCTGCTGTGCCCAAGTTGCTAGGATGGTGTCAAGAAGCCACCTGCAGCCTTCACATCAGGGAATCAGCAGTTGAAGGCTGACTCCCCCATCTTGTTGCTCAGGGGTCTTTCCCACATCAAATTAGTAGCTCTTCTCTGAGACTCCTATGCCCTCTGTTCCAACATACAGCGAATAGCATAGGAGCTGGTGAGGAACAGCAGTCCTGCACT
>JAWLRI010000285.1:498986-509606 GCA_034781795.1 Crypturellus tataupa
CTCTGAGACTCCTATGCCCTCTGTTCCAACATACAGCGAATAGCATAGGAGCTGGTGAGGAACAGCAGTCCTGCACTCTGATAGCCAAAGGGTTTTGCTTTATTTTCAACAAGATTCTGGAGGTAGGGAGGATGTTTACACCTGCAGCTAACTGAAACATAACACATATGAACATAACATCCTGACTTTCATGCAATCTCTCAAATAGCTTCTTTTGTAGTGAAGTGATGGGGAAATTAAGTACACATTTGAAAAGTAAGAAGTTACAATATTGTATACCTCATTAATCTACTTTATATAAGTGATAAGAATTCACACTTTTATTCTCACAAAATAAAATTGAAATACTTTACATTTTAAGTCAGTTGACTTTGTATTTTCCAAAGGAGTAAAATGAATAGTAGAAACTGAAAGAAAATTCAAATTTCAGCCTCTGGTAACTAATATCTAACATGCAGTTATTATTAAAGTATATAATTCTGGTAAGCAGAAAATCCAGGGAAGTAGTTTTTAGAACTGAAACTCATTTTCAGCCCAATGCTGTCATTTTTGGTAAATTTACCCAATGGCTTTCATAAGAAGACACACACACAAACCTAAAGGTGGAATGGTATTTCTGCTGTTACTGACACATTTTCTTTATTTCTAGTGCCTAAACATTCTGCAGACATTCTTCCTAAAAACTGATTATCCTCAAGGTTTACCGGTGATTTGCTTTAGATCTTGTCCTCCTATGCCCCCCGCTGCTTTTTCTAAACACAGAATGAAAACAAATTGTATATAAACTGAAAGCAAATGTTACTATCCTGAGATTTAATTAGGTATTAACAAGTACAAAGATGATTTAGTCAGCAGGACACTGAAAAGAGTCATTTTTCATTATTAGTTAATTATTATATATAGTTATAAAGTATTCATTGATAAATAAGTAACATTAGCCTATTTATGTTATATGCTTTATGGGAAAAGTCAGGTACACTATCTGGCAGTTTATAGGTAAACAATTCACCTTTTCTCCCTCTCAAAATTGTAGATGTTTCTGAAGACTAAAGGAGGGAAATGGGCAATCACTACACTACATGCGTAAGAGCAAGAATAACAAGCGCCCAAAGGACTAAACAGCATTCTTTTCTGAATAAAAATAAATAAATAAAAAGCTTTGATTATTATTTGCTGTGGTAGAACAACCATATAAAACAGGATTAGGTCTGATGCTCTATTGATGTGCTGCAAACTGAAGCTAATGATACTGGTTAATGGTATTATTAGCTTGGGCCTACCTGCCTTTCTTTTCTCATTTTCTAAGATGCAGTGTGGCAGAGCCTTTAGCCAGCAGAGCAACTCTCTGCTGAACATGCATTAAACTGAACAGATGAATGGCAGCATTTTAAAGCCAAACTAAAAACCTAGACATGCTTGTGGGCTTTAAAGAAACCACATCAGCTAAAAAGAACTACTAGACAAATGCCACAAATGGCCTTCTCCTTCCCCTCACCCTTTCCTCTGCAAACACACACACAAAAAGAAACCCAAAAATCAAAGACTAGCCACTTGAGAAAAGGTATATTATCATTATGGTAATTTCAGAATTAATGACTAATGACTTTTAAATAGATTTTAGGGTGGTAGAGGAAAATTAAGCTTCAGTCCTTTAAGACTAAACTCAGTCCACTACATATTTCTAAAATATTTAGAAACACTAATTCAAAAATCATTTTCATATTGAATACTTGTGGTTTTATCCAAAACTTGAGTTAATGTAAGGCATTTATAAATTCATACAGAGGTAGAAAATACGCTTAATACTAAATTTGCATGTTTTAACTTGTTGTTGTCAACTTGATGTTGTCATCAGCAAAATAGTAGTACTGTGTTCTAGCTGATGAACCAGGCATTTGATCAAACATCACTATTTGTCTAACGTGTCCTTTATACAACTAACTTAAAACCACTGGTTAATAAGAATGACAAATCAGTTGGTGTTTTATGAAATGCACAAAAATTTTAGTTTCTGAGATTAAATATTGGTAACTGAGTCAAACACTAACAAAAAATACTCTTAAGAAATAAAAGAAAATGATGGGATGTTTGAGCTAGCTACATTAGATATGCACATTAGATGTGCTTAATCAGCATATGCACACACACACTTTGTTGAAAGATAAAAAACTGACATGAATGACATTATTTTGCATTTGCTTTGGGGATATAAGAATTAGTCTAAGTATTCAAGTTGTAAAAATTAAAACACTGATGGTTGCTCTAAGAAACACCAGAATCCAACATCATTCCTAGGATGACCCAATTTTTTTTTGTTCTCCTCCGTCCTGTTATTAAAAGGGAGAGAGTAAAGGAGAAATCTATAATTCACAGAAAACTTAATATGAAGAATAATATTGTTATAAGATAAACAACTTTTTACTTATGTTCATGCTAAAATTTTGATCTAACTAGGGGAAAAACACACACACACACACACATTTATTTTGGATGTGTTTCATTTTAATTTCTCTACATTCCCAAAACAGTTATTTTGTATGTATCTTTCTACCATTAAAAATTAACATTACAATCTGACTAGTCATCTCCCTTAATTGTGATAACAACCAAGGAAGTAAGCTTTTTTTTTTTCCTGACTATCCACATTCGTCAAAAACACACATTACTTCAAACACGTCAACTTAATGTGAACTTACATCAACACCTGTTTCTTACACAGGCATTTTGCCTTTGAAGGTGAATCCAATCAGAAACCTGAATGCGAACAAACCTCGGTAAGTCATGCGGCTATAAGTCTGCCCAGCTCCAAACAGCACTACAGAGCATGTTCCTTCACTTCAGCTACCACCTAGTATAATAGAGAAACATTGGGCTATGTTTAATAGAAAAGACATTTTAAGATCTTGAGCAGCTCTTACGGTTAGATAGGTTTTCTAGCTACTGCTGCATTTAGGCCAGGATAGTTTATTACTCTCCATTTTTCAGTGATAACTGACATATTAAGAACTGAGATTCATCAGACCATATCACTTCTTTAGAATTTAGACATTAATAATGTCACCATGAAATGATACAAAACACCTCTGCACTGTATAATGTGAAGACAGAAGCTACCATATTGTCAAAATTTTCTTTACTCAGAAAGCTATAGAAGCTATGAAATCTTCACTTTGCTTTTCTATACTGAAGTAGAATGTGATCTAGCAAAATATAATCTCAGTTAAAGTTGAAAGTCACATATGCACAGTCACAATTAGAGTAAAATATATTTTCCCTTTGCAAGTTTATTAAGGCGCCTCAGAAAATTAGATCGATTAATGTGGAAAAGCATAAAGTCTTGTCACTTAAAAACAATTAAAAATTAAATGATTTGATATTATATGCCTACACTCCATGCAGCTTAGACAATAATATACTTTTCATGATTAGAAGTGGTTTATTTTCTGTATCTTAACTTTTAAAATAACTCCTCTCCTGTAGAATTTGCACTGAGCATTTTTGTCTTCTTGTGTTCTATAACAGTACTAAACCCCACAAACCTCTAACTCATTTCAGCATCATAAATCTATGGTGCTGATTCCTTTTCTCACTAGATTTATGTTTTAAGTACTGACAGAGTTGAGGAGGAAAGGTGGTTAAAATAAGCATTTGTTAGAAAAAAAAAGCCACATTAGAGGAGAGGAGTTAAGTCTATTTCAAGTTTTAGGCTGGATCTGTATCTGTACAGACATTACAAGGACAGCACAATCATCCAACATGAACAGGCATACACATATGGGTAGCAGTGCATGCACAGTGGAGGAGACACTCATTGTAAAGTTAGTCAGATTTCTAACCATTTTGTTACTTTGATTTTTACAGTAATTTCAAGTATCTCTTTTAGAAGTATTGCAGTCAGATACTTCCTTTCTGTGGTTCAACAATAATCTCTTATTATTGTGCCACCTTCATAAGAAATTTTAATTAACATCATCAACCATTTCTCTCAAATCTATTCAAAAATAAATTTGTGAAAAGTGCATCTAAGGATCAAAGTCAGTAGATTAGGATTATCAAGCCATTTGTTTTTTTTATTCATATTAGTTCTTCCATAAATGAGAAATATTGCTGGCATTCTTATATATGAATAATAAAAGACATGGATTTTGTTTGAGGAAGACTGATACTGTTGTCCTTAGGACTCAGAGGAACATTGGAAGAATGAGCACAACAACAGAAAAAAGGGATGGATATTAGAAAAGCTCTGTGTGGGCAGGTGGTTAGTTTTGTTTGTTGTTGTTTTAAATATGACAAGTTTAACAGTATAATTCATGAGGCTTCTCTATATTAATCGACTCAGCACTATTAAATTGTTAATGTTTATTGAGCTAGTAATGAATTTTTAGCTACATACAAATGCACCCTGTTTTCACTTTTTCTCAGAAGATTACATTAAACACCACTGCAAAGCTGAGAAACATTTCATACTGATTAAAGCTTTAACTGGTTGAGCACCAATTCTCCCCCAGCAGCATTTTAAGTACTGTAGGGTAGTCATTTCAGTGAATATATGAGCTTGAACAGAGCTCCACATTCTTTAAAGTTCCACATTTTCATATCTCCATTTCTTCTTCAAATTGCTTGCCCAGCAAAACAATCAACAGGATCAAGAACTGAAAATATATCATGATCTGTTTCTGTTCATGGCTCTGTAGGCATAAGTGCTCAGTGTTTCTTGCAGTAGCTGGCACTGTCACTGAGGAGTTGTTCGTAAAACTTTTTGAGATTAGATAGCCCAGACAGATCTTATTTTGTTACTTAATTATTTTTTCCCCATTCTTCTCATCAATTACCACATTAATACATTTATTTCAAGAAGATATCTGGGTACGCCACTATGCTGACACGCTCCCTTTGAGAGCCCTTGAATACTAGGCAGAGAAAGTTTGTCATATGTTCCAGGATCTTAATCAAATCCTAGCCTAAGAACTTCAAAACTGACAAAAGAAATGTTACTTCAGATACTCGAAGCTTGATAAATGATTTGTTTGTTTATTTTTCCCCACAGGGACTCAGTTTTCCCTTTGGATTTTGTAACTCCTGCATTACCTTGTAAGTTGTCAAACTGCTGTTAAGAAAAATAACAAGAAGAAAGCTAGTAGCCTGTCTTTATCCTAGCAAAATGATGATTTAGTTGATGATTAATATAAGTCACTAGAAATCACCTCCATTAATCATGCAAAAACTGAACTTTGACAAATTTTGAAGTCTTTCAGTAAGTTTGAGGGTACTGCAGCAGCACAGAGAGTGTAAATAATGACAGGCAGTGTCTGTTAGAGATCCTAGGAGTAATGAGAAAAAAAAATGCAAACTAGACTTCATGGAATCAAGGTACTCTACCATGGTAGGACTACGAAGAATGAAGTACTGTGGGATCAGCAGAGGATCCCAGGATGATCCCAGGATGAGTAAAAAGTTAACAACAAAACTGCTGAAATGCAGGAGCTCTGCTAATGTGTTATATGGGTAGTGGAAAAGCCTATGAGAAAATGGACTGTGAGACTTTGGGTGCTTTCTCCAGCAAAGAACAACAACAAAGAGAGGGTGAAACTCCAGTGGAGATCGTCCCACTTTGCTAACATTTGCAAAGACAGATTCAATTCATTAAAGAACTGATATGCTTGCAAAGCACCTGATAAGGGGCCAAACTCACCTGAAGATACTGAAGGGCAACCTTGTGGGGGTGACCATAGCACACTCACATGCTCCTTTCCAAAGGGTGTAAAGGTGTCTCAGTGATGAGTCGAGCAGGGATCAGGAATAACACCTAAACAATTCCTCCAGCTGGACTGTGATGGCCCCCTGTATATTCAGGGTGAAGTAACACTATAACATTCTGTTTTATTTTACTTTTACTTTACCCTATTTATTTTTTAACTTTGTCTTTTCCTTCTCTATGGATTTCCTGTTTATTAATTGATCATCTGATTCCTATAACAATCATGCCAGCTACAGATTGATGTTGTTATTGAAAAGATCTTGGGCTAATGAATAAAAGTAACTAGCTAAAGCCCCTCTGGATTGTTTTACTGTCTATCCTTTAATGCCATGTAGTGCAACAGTAAAATTTGGCATAGTCAGCAGAATAGCACAACAGCACAGACTGCAGCACTGAAACTTTTGGAAGGATATATGAAATTTCCTTGTGTTCAAACTCTCCTGAGTGCATTAAAATGGATGTGAAAATTACAGATTGAAAAAAAAATTCAAAGCAACATTTCAGCTACAATTATGCACCTAGTGCTCTGGTGCTGAAGAAACAAAGTTAGTGTTTTACCACGAATCAAAGATTCATTAGTTGCTACTTTTATGAGGTTACTTAGGCAAGTTTTACAATACACTTTTAGATATCATTAATTTTGAGACCTGACCATTACTGTGTTGATGTGCAATTCCAATGGCATTAGTGAACAGAGCCCCTGCTGTGAAGATATATCTTCTCTCTTCCTGTTACCCTCTAAATCATTCTAATAAGAATGTACGCAGACAAACACTGTTCCTGAAAAATTAGGTTTATGTCTGACTTATACAACATTTCTAATGCTTCCTTTATGCTATAAAAAAAGCATTTTGTATTGATACAAATTGGTTCTTGCTGCTGTTTCTGGAACATAAGAGTACATCTGAAGAGGAGATAATGCAGCCACAGGGAATTCTTTTCACTTATCAGCATAGAGTCTTAAGGATATAGAATTATATTTAAATGTTTTGAAGGAAGGCTTTTGGTAACTAGCATATTCTTTGTTTGCAATATTCCGGCAGAATGATTAGTTTTACAACCTAAATGACTTGACAGGGGTACTACAGAGAAAAAAAATAATTGCAAGAAAAAATATTATAATGACAGACATGCACCTGTTCCTTTACATTGCCATCCAAATGAAGATTCATTTAAAAACAAAACAAATAGTCTCTCTCACAGCAGAACAAGAAAGTAAACCTATTGTGTTGATGGATTGATGCTTAGTGGGCCATTTATAGTATTACTTTTTAATCTATTGTGAAAGAGAAGATGTGTGGCTTATGCATGGAGGATTTCATCATGTCAATATGTTTACACTCCTG
This sequence comes from Crypturellus tataupa, assembly GCA_034781795.1. Classification (NCBI taxonomy): domain Eukaryota; kingdom Metazoa; phylum Chordata; class Aves; order Tinamiformes; family Tinamidae; genus Crypturellus; species Crypturellus tataupa. The sequence continues at coordinate 506,091 of JAWLRI010000285.1, forward strand.
TACTTCAAATAAAGTAAAAGTTTTTTAAGTCAATTTGACTAAGTGAACTTGTTTGCCTAACAGAATGATGCTCTGCTGAAGGTAGAGCAATTGACCAAAATATTGAAAAACAATGAAGAGTTAAGAATTGGTTAATAAAAAAGCTTCTCTCAATTTTTAAGCTTCCCAAATTGCAGGTCAAGACAAATGGGAAATTGTTTGTACTTGCTAGTTCAAATCGGGCAAGACCACCCAGATCATGTTCATTCAAATGAGTATTTAAATTTTTAAATCTGTAAGATTTGTTTTCACAAGTCATAAAGGACATTGAACAGAACTGTCTGTTAAAAAGGGGACAGTTTACTTTGTATAAGAAAAGGTATTTCCTTTTGATAAGAATAACGGAAAGAAAAAGGATGCATTTTATTCATTTCCTTTATATGACTAATAATCATTTTCCCCAATCATTTTAAGGTATCATTATTTTTTAAGCATTCAAAAACTGATTTTAGTATCGGGTTTTGTAAATAAGATGAACATTTTATTAGTATTTTCATCACTAAAATATTATCAGTGTTGATTCAAGTAGCAAACATGTTAATACAAAACAAATAAACAGACTGTTGGAATTCATACAATTTTGGACTAAAATAAATATCTGAAAACATTTGTAGATGAATAAAGATTAATACCCTAATGAGGGACTCAAATCACTCTTTCTTTTCCAAACACCTTCCCCTAAGAAAACTATGCTAGTAATATTCTCTCTCAAAATGTCTCATGTTTTCAATAAAAAAAAAAACAAACAAAAAAAGTAATGTTAACATTTTACAACTGTTCTGAAGAGGTGGCAAGACAGAGAAGATATATATGGAAAAAATGTACTCCAGGAAAACACTACTGTATAAACCAACATAGCAGAAACTTTCATTCTCATTAATCTGTCACTTTCCTCCTGAAAATAGTTATTTTAACATAGATCAACCTCAGAATTAATGGTCAGATAAAGAGGTCTTACAAATCAACTTATTCCTTTTGTTGGGGTGAATATGCCAAATTAAAATAAAATTTGTCATGAACCTTTTGATGTAGAAGTTGAATTTGCTCAAGAAATATGTTGTCCTGAAGCGATACATGGAATTCCTTTGGAGTTAGTTTATCTACATTTGCAGAAAGGTCTGAAAATTACAGTAGTACTTCAGGCTTTGGCCCCAGAAAAACAAATTTAAGCTGACACCATTGCCGTTAGCATTTTCCCTTGTTTGAATACCAATGAGCATTCAGGGAGTCTCATTATTCCTTTGACAGGACTTCCACTACCGTTTACACATAAGTAATTTCTTTCATGGACATGAATATCGTCTTGTTCAAAACACATTTATCATTACAGAAACAGCTGGCAGTCATCAGCATTGTCTTTGAGAAACAACTGCACATCAACAACTAGTACATGAACCTGAAAAAGCAAACAAACAAAAAAACCCCTTGTTTTACAATATTCTGAGGTTGTCAGGGATTAGCCCATAACAAATTTACACTTATTCACATAATAAGTGTTACACATAATAAATGTTACATGGGTACTGTATGTTGTAAAGCATATGCTGAAGGTTTTGGGGGAAGCTAAAAATCTATAATTGGGATTATTACAAATGTTATCATCAACATCCTTTTACTATAAATTATATAATACTCAAGGCTCCATAATACTTACTAGCACTATTTCTATTTGGAGGCAGAGTATTCTTTATCATAAACCAGATTTTCTTGAGTAAAAATTCACTGTTTGCATATGGGCACACACATGCCTATGCATATGCATTCATGTTCTACCACATCTTCTTTTCAATCAGAAATAAGTCAGTCTTCAGCCTCACTTACACTGAGGCAACCCTCTCCAGTGGGGAGAAGATAGCGGGAGGAAAAATGATAGCAAGAGAAGCAAACACATATTCCCCTCCCTTGTAGCCTCCTTCCCCCTCCCAAGCTTTAGAATAACCATTTTATGATCAAGAATTTCTAGAAAACTCATTGAGTAACATAACCATAATCCAAATGGAATGCTAACAGACACCCTTAAGCAAGTAACCACTATTATTCTGCAATTGTGGCTGGAGAAAGCACAATGGTGCTTTTGCCATGGTTTTACTGTAAATTAAGGAGTTGGGTTAGGTCAATTCCTGGGAGGGAAAGAAGACAGTCTGCAGAAGTGCTCCTCTGTCACTCAAGTTGGGTGCACTGGTTGCACTTGGCTTTACTAATAGGACACCTGCAGACCTCTTAGTCCCCCAGCATGATCTGTTAAACACAGAACAGAAAGGGAGTGATTTTACTTTGACAAAGTTCTTGCATGCCAGCTACATTTATTTTTCATTGTTTTGTTAAAAATTTCATTTTTAATTTCCCACTATGTTGGAAGAATCAAAAATAGAAGGAAGCTTATAAATAGCAGAAAGGAGAATAAAAGTGAGGAAGAAAAGTGACAAATAGCTACATGCACAAAGGACCTAAATAACATTTGGTCTCAGAGCGTGATTATTTCAGAATTCTGTCTTCCTAAAAGAAACTACTTATTGCTTGAATTTACTTGGTTATCAGGAAACATTAAAGGACTAATGCTTCCAAATCTTTCTATGTCCTGACATCAGGTGTCAGCAATCATCTACAAAGCTGTCATTTTACTTAATACCCTGAACTAGGCCTTCGTTCTCTTATTCTCAGGTAAGTGAGAAGACCCACAGTTTGGGAACCTTTGAAATTAGGACTTGAAAGATGCACACAAGCTCAACACACATCCAAAATTATTCTGGATATCTCTATTGTACCTACTGCAGATTTTTATCCAAGTTTGTTGTGGATTATCATTTTTTCTCCCCTTAGTCTTTCCTTTCCTGCTATAGCTCTTAATCTCTTGCCAAAAGACTGATCTCCAGTACTGGAAAAACTGACATACTTGCATTTCATAGCTTGCAGTATTACTTGGTAATATAAGCAACTCTTCTTGATTCAATTACTCTATTTTTGCTTAATACATAGGTTCACTCTCAGATTTTCTGACCAAAAGTTAGAGACAGAGTAAGAAGACCATGAACCTTTCACAAAAAAACATTTCAAAATAAACTATGAACAGACCAACATAACTTGCTATCAAGAAACATGATCCTCTGCATGTGGTACTTCACACAATTCAGAAAACTCCTCTAAGCAGAGAAAAAGAGAGAGGGGAAAAAAAAAAAAAAAAAAAAAAAGAGGCTCTCCTCTCATTACCTTAAATGGTGATCAATCAACCTTCTTCCTTGTTCCAGGATTTTGGAAGAAATAATGGTCTTCAAGTAATCTCTAAGAAATTATTTCCTGCTCTTCAATACTCAGACTTTCTTAACCCAAGAAAACTCTCTTCTCTGAATATCTTTACTATCAGAAGTAGCCAGCTTTATTTTTGACTTGAGCCTTAAGCATCAGTGTGTATCTTATAAAAATTCTACTTTGTAAGTTTGAAAACATAACCTTTAAAGATAATATATCTGGGGGCGGGGG
>JAWLRI010000285.1:519811-543952 GCA_034781795.1 Crypturellus tataupa
GCCAATGGGATCCTGGGGTGCATTAAGAGGAGCGTCTCCAGCAGGTCAAGGGAGGGGATCCTGCCCCTCTACTCAGCTCTGGTGAGGCCTCATCTGGAGTATTGTGTCCAGTTCTGGGCCACCCAGTATGAAGGACATGGAACTACTGGAGAGAGTCCAGTACAGGGCTATGAAGGTGATCAGAGGCCTGGAACATCTGCCCTATGAGGAAAGGCTGAGGAAACTGGGCCAGTTCAGCCTGAAAAAGAGAAGTTTGAGAGGGGACCTGATCAGGATATACAAATACCTTGAGGGAGGTAGTGAGGAGGATGGGGCCAGCCTCTTTTCAGTGTTGGTCAGAGATAGGATAAGAGACCACAAACTGAAGCACCAAAAGCTCCAAAGGAACTTAAGGAAAAACTTCTTGACAGTGAAGGTGACAGAGCACTGTAACAGGCTGCCCAGAGAGATTGTGGAGTCTCCCTTGGTCCAGTCCTGTGCCACGTGCTCTAGGTGACCCTGTGTGTGCAGAGGGGTTGGACTAGATGATCTCTAGAGGTCTCTTCTGACCTTAGTGACTCTATGATTCTCAGGTTATATTTTATCGATGGCCACTTCAGTTTCCTTTTATTGCTATCTGCAATCCCCAGTCCATTTGCTATCTATTGATATACATACTACACAATCACAAAGACAGGCTGGAAAGCTAAAGCAACAGTAGGCAGTCAGGCACACCTTGAATAGTCAGAATGAAAAAGAGACACCAAAATGAGTTATGTTGACAAAATGAGTTATGATCAGACAACAGAGGGATTCTGACCTGTTTTTAATAGGAAAATTCTGATTCCTCAGTCATGTGCTATTCTGAAATATGTCTGTCTCATTTAAATCAGAATCTTACAGATCTATAGTAACTGTGTTGATCAAAATTTAGTCAGAGAAAGTTTAATGTTATGATGAAAGCTGTTAGTCAAAAAATCATGAGCAGCTTGACTGAATTTACAAGTTGTTTCACTTCATGTATTATAAAGAATGTGGCAAATTATTTAAGAGAAGCGTGGAGGACAGAAAGGTTAATGGAAGACTTGCTTTTGAAAATGAACTATGAATTAATGGATTCAATTCAGATACTGTTGGTCATGGTCTAGTGGTTATTCTTTTATAAAGACAGTTAACTGATCATCAACTTTAAATAGGAAAATATCAGGAGATGCTTTCTTCAAATTAAAACTTGGGAACATTGTATTAAGATTAAATTATTCTTTAAAAGCCATCATAAAACCTAATTAAAATATGACAGAAGACATTATAACTTTACAAATACAGACTCTCTCAAGTAAAAGATTTGCATTGCAACGCTTTTATGTTTTTCTTTGTATGTATTCATCACAGATCTCATCTTTATATTATGTTGTTCAACGAGCCTAAGCATAGAGGGGGAAAAGATAATTTATCAACAACAGATAAAAAATAAAAACCCAGTTAGTAACTTGGCACATAGCTTTACTAGACTAGTCTGTGAAATGTTAATATTTATATCCAGACTACTACTCACAGTAGTTACCCATCCACATCTCTTAAACTACTGTATGTTATTGCCTCATGGTAAACAGACAAAAAGGCAGGAAAAATAAAGGTCTAAAATCCATTGAAAGGACTGTAAAGCAAAAGGAATTTCATTATTTATTTTCAGAAATCCTTGGCCATGGACAGGCTTATCTGCAGAGTAAAGTTTAAAAAAATAAATAAAATAAGGCATAGCAAAAGTCGTCTATCAGATTCTGTAACCTTTTCATCTCTTTTTTCTGTGTTCTGCCTTGTTGGTCAGATTACACTTTGGGAAGTCCTTAGGAAGCACTCATGGTTCCCAATATCTCACTTCTACTGGAGGGATTCTCATGGTGAGATACTCTCCATGCATTGCATGGCATGGCACATCCCTCACTCTTGGCAGTATTTTTTTATGACAAGACTGACCTTGGAAAGCACCATGTTGCTATTTCAACTGCAGTTCCTGATGAGAGGGTATTTCTGCTGCCTGCATCACCTTCACACAATTGGAATGGGCTTGAAATTTCATGCATGTACAGGTCCTCATGCTCAGCTGCAGCTTTTTAACTGCCTACACAAACTTATTTTCATCCTTCCATGTAGCTATTATGTTCCCTGACAAGGCAGAAATTTGGCAGTATTAATAATATTTGATTGTGCAATTAAAGTGCACGTACTAATGTCTACCCAGGAAATTCTGCTTTCAAAAAAAAGTATAGCAGGCCAAATTGAAATAAGGTCTTGAAGTGCATTGTAACTTTGAAATATCTCTTAAAAATAGCTTAACTTAAATATAACTTAACTTAAAATAACTTAAAAAAACGCTTGCAGTGCCTCCTATTGTGTATAAGACAGGCCCGCAGTGGAGGCTGCAGTGGCTGCAGGATCAGGGAAAGGCCCTCTGTGGAGTCCAATGGACACCATGACAGGGCTGCACATGGACCTTGGCCCCCGGGGCGGGGCAAATAGCTATGTCCAAATATGTGGTTGGCAGTGGAAGCAGACAAGCTTCCACAGGGCTTTCCTTTTCCACCCCACTACTTCTTGTCCTTGCGCAAGTGTGATGCAGGAGGTTTGTTTGTCTCCTCGTGGTGTTCAGGAGAGTGGCTGCTTGAGGGTCCTAGCAGCAACTTGGTCCCCAGGGCCCTTGGTGTCAGCAGCCCGGCCTCAATGTCCAACCTGTTACTTAGTTGGGACACTGCAATTCTCCTCAGGAGCCAGCAGCGAGAAAAGGAATAGCAGCATTCAGGAAAGCATGTTTCAGCAGCAGCTGAACACTACAGGGCAGCGGGGAGGAGATTTGCCCTTGCAGCTAGTTTGCTATACAATTTTCAATAACTGAAATAATTTTTTCAGAAAATAAATATTTTCTGAAATAATCCATTAAAATGTTATTAGTATAAGTAATCTTCTAAAACATGTTAAGATCATACATTATTCTTGAAGCATACATTCTAATACTTAAACATTGTAAATTAAAATTCAGTTCAGTTGAAATGCCACTATGACTCTACCAAAATAAAAATCTATATATTTGAATTGCTTTATGTGGAAGACTAAAGCTTTATTAATTTCCTGGCATGACTTACACAGAATACCACAATCAATGGTACTGAATAATAATAATAATAAAAAAAAATCATCTATTGATAGAGTCACAAAACCTGCCTCTAGCTTGTAAATATTTAAAGTCAAGCTTTGATGCCTCTTGGGGAAAATGCAGAAGCAATAAAACTAGATTCAAAAATAAGCTGTTATATCTATGTAACACAGTGGTGAAGTTCCATAAATGCATTTTTTTCTAGGCAGGAGCTTAGATTTACTGTGACTAAAGTTGCAACAATTTACACTATGATACGTACAAAGTATGTAAAAATATAAATTAATAAAAACAAAGCTATTTAAACCTTCTTAAAATTGGAAAGCAGTTAGAGATTTCCAAGCATGAAGACAAGAAGAAAGGGTTACACCAGTGCAGTTCTGGAACAGACACAAAAGCACAACTATCCTGTATATAAAAGATCTCAGGAAATCTTCACATAAAACAGTAACCTATTTGAAGACAGAAAGTAGTAGCAATACTCTAGTTAAGAAGACATGGCAGTAAAACTGTTCTAGTAAATGTTAAAAGCCTGAGAAAAGAGTTTAAATAAATAGAAGAAAAAATAAAGGAATGCAACAATGAGGAATTTTCATTCCAGCATTAGAAATGGGATTAATTTGAACCAGTGTAAACAATGACATTGTAGTAATCTAATACAAATGAGAAACATGACTCAGCTGCTTAAACATACGTGTCTAATAACATTTTAGGCTCTCTGGGGTATCCTCTTTGGGATTCATCCACCCATCCTCTATTCTATTTTATAAGGATGTAGACCCTTATAAAACAAATCCAATATTTTATTTTCCTGGTTCATATGAAGAGGATGGTATCTCAAGGTGTACTAAACAAATACGTTTGTTTAAATAACTGAATGCTGCCCTAGCTGTCATCTCCTGACTGAGTTAATCACAAGCAATCACCATTTTCGGGGCACATTTTATCTTCTCTGAAAGTAAACATAAAAATAGCTCTACATCTTGGAACCGCCTGTGACTTTGCACTGACTATAAAGAGGCCAAAGCAACCATCTTGCATAGCTATAAAGCTGTAATCCATCCCCCAAAGACAGGCAATTTTTTCTGATTACCTTGAGTCTCCGTAGCCATCTATTCAGTTGTGGCCTTCAAGAAGACCCAAGTTTTACAGCTAAAACTGCAAGATTTTTTTCCCATACTTCGGTCAGCAAAATAGACAATATCATCCACTATGTCAAATTCACCATGAAGGATGTGTTAGAGTATGAGTATGTTTGCAAAGTGCAGACAGACCCCTCAACCTTCAGCCACGTCGGGACAAAGCTCTATGTTTGAGTCACATAGTAGTGGGGTTACACAGTACGAGGGAAGGCTTTTCCTACACCAGCTCTCTGATAGAGAAAGAGAGAAGGAATTACTGCATATGTGACCACAGGCATTTGTAAAAAGTTACCCACTCCCGGCTTCTGCACAGTGTCACCGCTAGCACCTGGCACTAGGAGTTTGAGGCCCATTGCTTGTACCTAGGCCTAGTGCCTATGAGTCAGACAAGGCATGAGATTTAGAGCAAAAGTATGTTAGAAACACAGTGGAAATGAAAACACAGAAAGCTCCAGCTAGTACTGGGTACATTGAATTTTTGGGGTGTTATACATGCCTTTATAAAAGTGATAATAATAATAATAAAAAGCAACCTTTTAGCACCACAATGCATTCAGACTTCAGGTTTTCTTAAAACGTATTTTGTATTTCAAAGCACAACAGAGGTATTGAAAGAAGGCAGAAATTATATATGCAACTTTCTAGATGATTTTTAGAGAAATATAAATGGTAGTAGCAATTTTTTAGGAAAGATGGTCACAGAACATTTTTCTCTCAATTTTCTGACAAGAGGTCTCCAGTTCAAGTATCATTCTTTACATCTGCTAAGATATTAATTTCTTTTGCAACCACATCTTAACTGTATCTTCATTATGGCAGGATGGTAGGTATATTGTGTAATGATTTTAACAATATACATTCTTAACATTGTTACTCCTCCCAGCTTCTGCCTCAGGGTCTGCAAAAACACCATGTAGTTCATTAGCAGGCACACTGAGAAGTCAATGAGGCAGCTACAATGTGGAGATAAAAACACATTAACTCTTCTTAAGCCTCTTAAAGACCATTTATGTTTTTTCTTTAATCTTCAGTAACGGTGCATAGTACTTCAAAGTATATGTAACTAAGAACAATGAAATATAAATGCTGTATATTGTTTAAGATAATGCTTGTAAAATGATATTTATTCATTATATTAAACAGCTTTGCATCAGCAAAGGATCAAACCAAGTCATCATTAGGTGATGATGACCTCTTTATTCTAGATCACATACAGTAATGTGAATTTATGAACTGTTAATGTAATTGCTATGTAATATGAGTAGTTAAATAACACATCAAAAATGTTGTTTTCCAGTATTAGTGTAATGCAGTTTTTCAGTTGCTTGACTGAAAGAGGCAGACTGGAACATTTTTCGTTTGAAATTACTACTGCATTTGTTTCCTGTAGAAAAATAGTGTAAAATATTCTAAAATTATGTAAGAAACACTTTCAGTAATACTTACTTACATTAATTAACTTTCTCTATTTTCCATTTTTGTCATTTGAGTGAAAATTTATGTCTTCCAAATATTTTAAAAGGGCTTTTTTCCTATTTTTTCTTTTTTTTTCTCCTTTCTAAACTTACCTGAGAAATCTGATAAAATCTGATAAAATTCCAGTTAAAATATTAAAAATCAATGGAGATATTAGATATTAGAATATCAAAATATATTAGAAAAAGATATTAGAATTTCAAAAAATCTTTTTTTTCCTTATTTTTGTCATTAAAAAATCAAATAAGATATGAGAGTTGGACTGTTAACTGTTTCACTGCTGTTGTTAATGTTTCTTTTTCTTATAATAGGAATAATATCAGATGTGCTTTGTAGGCACCTTATTCTAAATTTTAGTAAATATTTCCAGAAATTTGTACTATGGTAAAAAGTTTACATTAGAAGATGATTTTTTTCTATTAAAACCATTGCATCCTTATCTGACAATATTTTTAATGTGTGCGTTACTTGTATTATTTACTATTTGTGTCCTTCAGTGAAAGTAACAAACACTACAGGATAAACTTATTAGAAAATATTATGTAGTTTTGAAAGTATCCACTATAACTGGTTACATATAGTGTTCGAATTCTGTTGTGGCTTTTGACATTATTTTTCATCTGTTACTGTCCTTATGCTGTATAAGAATAAAATATATTCAACTGAGAGAAGGCACTTAACAGGATAGTCGGCAGTTTTCCATAGGGAAGATGTGTCAGTGATTAGCTCCTGTATAATATTTTATATGTCAAGCATTCAGTCAGGATTTTAATGCTAATAATTGATTTCTGCTATAGATTATGTTTATTTTCTTTGATCTGTAATAATGATGCATGTTGTTGAAGCATGATGTTGATTTTTGCTTGCACACTTTATTCTTATTGAATAACTATAACTTCTTTCTTTCTTACATAGCCTCTCAAAACTAGAAAAGATATTACTTTTCAATGGAAGTATTGGAATTAATCACATCTAAACCTGCTTGTAATAAATTTAAGGATGTTTAGAAAGGATTCCTACATGTTCTTTAGAATTCTATTCCATTTGTATGACTATCGTGCCACAATTTTTTTCCTGACTGTAATACAGATTTGTACATTTTATTTGAGTCTTAGTGTCTCCTATTACCACTGATGTTTTATCTGAACCATATTTACTAGTTAGTGAAGTACCTATTGTACTGTGTTTCTGTCAACACTCCAGTATAATTTTTCAGTGGTGTTGGTCACAGCTTTCAGTTTCCCCTTGTTTGCCCTTCATGCTTCTTGTGTCCGCATGTAAGTATTTTATTATAATTGATCTATGCCCTAAAGCTGTCTGGGACTGATGTTCCAGCATCCTTGTGAATTATTTGAAGGTTCCTTCTTTTATACTCTTAAAGGATCTTTTTCCTTACCACTCCTTATTATCCTGAAGAATAACATGTACTTAGTAAATGTAATTGATCCAGAAACTAAATTAGTTGCGTCATAACTTTGATCTGAATTAAGTTCATTGATCTACATGTTCCTTCCTTCAAGTTGCTGTTTGGAGGTAGCAGAAAAAAAATGTACACCACATTAAAAAAAAAAAAAATGTGGGGTAGGAGAGGGGAGAGACAGGAGAGGAAGATGGTGAGACATGTAGAAAGCAAGCTGCAGCATTGTACAAGATGTACATCCAGCCTCAGTTCTCATGAAAGCGAGTAGACAGATCTTAAAGAAGAGGAAACTCTCCTGACTTGAAGAGAGAGAGGTTCAGTGTTTGTGACCCAAGGTAACAGAGACCAGAACAAATGGTCACAGAGCAGGCCCTGGAACTCTAAACAGCATGAACAGAATGCTGGAAAGCTTTATCATCTATGACCTATACACAGAAGTTTCAAAAGTAGAAGCTTCCTATCATTGTGCTCAGATTTTGCTGTTGTGCATGCAGATCATTCACGGAAGAAATGGTAGCTATCATTCATTAAGGCTGTGATCTTGCAAATGCCCCCATGCAGACAGGTCCCTCTGAGCTAAACAGAGGAAGAGAGGCATCTGATTGCTTTGTTTTGTCTTATGAGGAAAAGAGGAAATAATTAAAATTTCTGCTCTAGAGAGTGCAAATCAGACTGGCTCATACAATGAACACAAGATGGTTAGTTGAAATTATCAAACATACTCTTTAAAACCAATGTATAATTAGACAGTGAAATTTACTGTTAGACGATATTATTGATGCATATAACGTAGTGAGACTACTAAGAGGATTATGGACTGTATAAGGATGAAATGGTAAGGGCAATTTTTCAGTTCAAATTTTTGTTTCTCCAATAAACTTTACTGGACTGAAATATGAAATTGCTTTGATGTTTGTCAGCAATTTTCCTTGTGAATTTCCAGCTTTACATATTAATCCTCTGATTCTACTGTTATTGTCCTACAAACTTTTTTCTCAGTCTCATTCTTTGGTACTCTAGACTAGCAAAGGATAGAGTCCTTGTGGATTTACAGAACTGCAGAAAGAGGCTTTTAGTGAGTGATATTTCCTTAGGAAAATTATTCACTTATGTGTTTTGCAGAATTTAAGATGATCATCCTTCATTAAACTGGATATGGAGGACTTTCTAGCTGGTTGGGTTTATTCATGAATTCCTGATTAAAAATTTAGAGGTGTAGCAAAAAAAAATGTTGATAAGAAACTGCGGTTTATTGCCTGAGCTTTACCATGAACATTTAGAATATTTCCATCCTTAGTTAGGGTCATTTTATGTGACTGAATAGTATTTCCTCCTATTGTGGGTCTACTCAGAATGTAGCTATTCACCTCCTAGTATAAATTTCACCACTGAAAAATGCAGAATGAGTAGACCTTGACATCAGGCAAGTTCACATCTCATTTCTTTTTCTCCTTTTACAGGTAAGCACCATTAAACTTGCACTGTTGGTCTTCTGGGGTTTTTTTTGCCCTGTTGATTCATGGATTCATAAGTTGTTTGTATTGAAACAAGAAATACTGGCATGATACCTTAGACCTTACTTCAAAAACACATATTGAAAATAGTCCAACAGTCACCTAAATATTGGACAGTCTTTTTCCTGGAGAAAATTAAATATTCTACACCCTCATTCTCACAGAAATATGCTAATTAGGACACTTATTAATCTTTATGTCCAAATTTACTGAGAAGGACAAAGGAAATAGCCCTGAAGGCAGGACCAATAGACACACTGAAGTGGATCATGATTGAGGGTTGTACTGTACAAGTCAAAACAAATATTCCAGTCTCCTGGTATTATTCAAAATTCCTGGGCAGGACCAAGTCCCTTATATCACTAGAAAATTTAAAATATAGATTTTGACTTGCTATTATTTTACTATTTTAACAGAAACATCATGATCCAACTTGTATTATTTTATTTCACAGTTATTTCTAGATCTGTCGCTACAGCTTTTTGCATACTGTGCATCCCCTCTGTCAGAACCTGCAACTTCCATCTCCTCTGACCTTAATCTACAGGGAGAAACTGAATTCTAAGAGCCTTTCTACTTGATGTAGCTATTAAGAGAAAGTATAATAATCACATTGCTATTTTGGACGTGCTCATTCTTTTTCTTGCTAGGATTGATTTCTTTCTAAAAAAAAATGACAAGATGTAAATTTTATTGGTATGCCCCATTGATTTGTGATCTTTCTGTTTGTCTCTTAAGCCTACTGTTTTCTTTTTACTTTCTTTTTACTGGTGACGCAGTAACCCATTAGTATCTACAAGGAACCACCTGAATGGTTACCTGAGTTTTAAATAGTTAAGAGCTTTGCAGCTAGTGAGATAATTTTTTTGCAATTATTCTCCCTATTTCATTAAAAAAAAAAAAAAAAAAAAGATGAGAATTTGTGGGAAATCATTTAGCACAGGTGATAATGCTGGAGTCTGCCTCTTTCACCGGGGTGGATAAAAGTGTGCTTCCCATCAGTGAGAGGCATGCATACACACCCATGTATGTATGTACATGCCATGTGCCCCCTGAAAATTGTCTAGTAATTGCTTCATTTGAATTGCTTTTGCCTTCATGCAAATAATAGATCATCTTGCAAGCAATGGATAGAAACCTATAATGTGAGGGGGAAGGAGGAGATGTCACTTTTGCTCTGTCTCTGCCCACATTATGTATTTTATTGATATCCGTCTTAATTTGGGTTCTAAAGGGAGAGAGGGTATTTGTGGAAAAACTAAGACCATTACTGGCATTTCTATTGCAAAAACAGCTGCCAAAAGTACTGTAAACTTAGCAAAACTATATACTGAATACTTAATATATTCTTCCATATTTTATTTCCTTTACCAGTTTGTAATTGAATTTTATATACTTTTGAATAACTTTTATCGTGTCTTATGCACATGCTTATTTTCAGCAAGCTTTAAAAATATATACTTTAAAATCAAATATTGTGTAGTATATTCATATGTGCAAGTCTCTGGCATAAATGTAATATTGCAGTAATCATATACTAATACAAAGTAATTGATTTCTCCTTCTGTCTACATATATATTTTTTAATACCACAACTTCACTCTATTTAGAGGCACTACTGTTATCTGAACCTTCTAAGTAAGGCTGAGTTTTGTTCAGTAGCTACCAAAGCTACCAAAATAGTATATGACAACTCGTATCTTTTCATATCTAGGCTTTATTTTTTCCTTAAATGTCTTATTTTGTTTTAGATACAATGGAACATTTTTACGGGTCAGATGGCTGTACATATTAATTATCCAAAATTCCTGCTCAGAATAACTTTTTAACATTAATTATGCTGCTAATTAAATATTGAAGTCCTCACTGGGAAGAGGTGTTTTACATGGCCAGCCATGTGGAATACATAGTGTCTGCTATTACTTACTTGGCAAATGGGAGGCTGCAGCACAACCTCACTGTTCAGTATGGGATGTTGGCCCAGAAAGCCATTTAAGAAGGAATTAATCAAAGAATTCTGTACATCTTATTAGATGAAGGATCCTAGAAAATTTAACAAACACTCCTGAAACAAACTCTACTTTGTGCTCTTCATGGTGAAAGCATTAGATGTTTCAGCAGTATTTTGTTCCTAATGTACATCTTCAAATATCTTTATCTGATCAACAGATTTCATTCCCTCCAAGTGCCAGCCTCCTTAAGCACCTGCCACTGCTTTTAAAAATCACTGTATAATCAAATCTTTGGGTGACATTTAACCTAAAAGTGGATTTCCTAGCTCAGTATGTTCTAATTAACCAATGCAATCTAATCACAAATAATTTCTCTTGGTAAGGTTAGTTCTGTTGGATAAATTCCACTAAGTCAGCCCTTTTCTTTCAAGTTACTGTGATATCTGAATTGGTTATATTTTATTTTCATTGTGAAAGTATTCTTTTTCTCCTGAGATATTTGATCCAGAGTTCAAGAATTCAGAGTCCTAACACAAGTTAAGAATGCTGTATATATCCATTAAGTTATGTCACTTTCTTTCTTGATATATTTTTTATTTTATCAGTAGCATGTTTTTAAATTATTTGTTGATTTTTTTTATCCTTTTCCTACCAGCATTGTTCTTTCTAATCTTTGTGCTGTTTTCACTTACATAGCTTAAAATGATGAATGTTTAAATACAAACGACAGCAACAGGACTTGTGGTGTATCTTCTGCCTATCTCAATACTTTCACATTCAATTTTTCAAACTTTTATTTCTCAGATGTATCTTACCTAGTATGTTTACCCTTGTCATTTTTTAGTGAGATGTTTTAAGCTTTCTTTTTTTAAGAATTAAGTGGATCTTATTTCATCTTGATTCATTTGTCTAAATCAAGTGAATTATGTATATACTGAATAAAATATTCATACTAATTTCAAAGTACTCTTCTATAGCAACAATCTTTATCTACAGTCGTTAAAAGGGGCAAAAAAAATCTGAAATTATATCCTTACACTGTAATGAGGAATACTACACAATTCTGTCTTTCAGCTCTCATTCCATTCAGCTTTTATGAACAATAAGCTTATCATTCCACTTTCTATGCCATAAAATAATGGCACAATAATTTCTATTAAAAATATTACTAAAAAAATAGGAATTAACCTATAAACAATTCATTGGTTCTACATGTAAGACGCATTATATTTATCCAGAGATCCCTAAGGATTGAAGGTTATAGATATAGATATTTTATTCATCCTTTACTATTTGTGTTGGAGTTCTTTTGTCTGCATTATTCAAATCACATGAACATTCTTTTTTTCCACGGAAATCAGATAACTCTTGAATACTATAATCAATCGGTGCTTGATCGGTGTGTTCTCACTTTGATACACAATATTAGAACAATCTTTCATCAGAATGCTAAACTGACATTTATAAGGACATATTAAATCTAGATTTTCCTTATTTATTTTATAACTAAAAAGTGCTTTGTCATCTGAAGACGACTTCAGATTAATAAGACAAATATATCTCTGGGCATTTGCAGCCTAAGATAGAGAGGTTTCACTAAACATTCACTGCCTTTCAGCTGATGTATTCAGCTGGTGTTAAAGCATTAAAATGAAAAACATATTGGAATCTATTATAATACAGAATCACAGAATGGTTGAGGTTTGAAGGGACCTCTAGAGATGATCCAGTCCCCTTGGTTGGAGAGTCCAACTCTCCTCCTGATGCAGGCCAGGATCTCATTGGCCTTCTTGGCCATGAGTGCACATTGCTGACTCATGGTCAACCTGTTGTCAACCTGGACTCCCAAATCCCTCTCTGCGGAGCTGCTTTCCAGCAGGTCAACCTCCAATCTGTATGGGTGCCTGAGGTTATTCCTACCTATGTGCAGGACTCTGCACTTGTCCTTGTTGAACCTCATGGGGTTCCTCTCTGCCCAACTCTCCATCCTGTCTAGGTCTCTATGAATGGCAGCACAGCTCTTGGGAGCGTCAGCCACTTCACCCAATTTGGTATCCTCCACAAAATTGACATAATATTAACTTACCTGCTTAAATTTCCATCCAGCCACCCGAGTGAAGGGGAAAAAAAATAAAAAAATAAAAAAAAAGCTTTGGAATCTTTCAGGAAATGTTTTCCTGATCAGGCATGAAAATAACTCAATTATAAATAGTGGCCAATTCCATATCTGCTTCTAGTTCTTTCTCAGTGGAAGTCTCTGTGGTTTCCTAGAACTAGAAAATAGAAATACATGAGTTTTCAGATTAGTTTTCAGAGATAGAAATGCTATAATAACCAAATATACTTTATGTAAACCAGAGTAAGCTCATTAAAAAGCATTATGTACAACACAGCTTACAATTACCCAGCACATAGACCATGCCGAACATGCCTTTGTGTCAAAGCATTAGATGCATCAGCTGTGATTTCCCAACATCATCGTGTGAGGCCAGCCCTCACAGCACAGCACTCTGCTGTGTTCAGATATTTTGATCTAGACTTTAGTAAAGGGAAGATCTAGAATAGAAAGACGAGAGAAAAGTGACATGGTCTCTGAAAAAAAGAGAATGATGTGGCAATGCAGCACAGAATGCAAGATTTATTTCAATTTAATTCATAACCACCCCTTACATATATTATTAAGTACTAAATGCTGACTCCTTCTAAATTGTTGCAGCCTTTGGATTAATGTCTGGTATTGCAAGATAAATTTGGGGGAGGGTGTGTGTTTTTTTTAGGAAAATGTTGAAATTTTTCAGAATTAACGAGGACTTGATTATCCAGGTTGGCAAGACCAACACAGGGGTCCTTCCCTTTTCTCCTAGTGTCTCTGTAAATCACAACAGTGAGAGATGCACAACAGTTTTAAAAATAATTCTTATGCAGGATAAGAATATTATATAAAAATAGGGCTCGGAAGAACTACTGACTTGAAAAAAAAGTCTTCATTTTGCGTATTAGCAGCAACAGAGGCAAAAATGTCCCAGAACAACTACCTTACAGACTCAAGAAAACTGGATATTTTTATCAGATTATCTACTGGATGTCTTGCTGTGGTTATGAATCCTCTAAGTATGTACAAATATGCAAGACATACAATAAATAAAACATTTTTTTTCAGTCCCAAAGAAGGGATCAGATTTCCCTCTCAATGGAAATTGGTACTGCAATCTAACATGATGTTAAGATAATGATGAGTAAGATAAGCAGTTTCCTAATGAGGTTTAAAAATACTGCTCAGTTTTTAATGTTCAGAAGGTATCTGAAAACTTGTGTCTGCTCCCTTGGAAAACTGCTATAAAAAGTGATTTTAACTAAATGAATCTTTAACATTTTTCATTATTCTTTAATGGCATATGTTCCATGACATAGCTTATGTAAGGTATCATATTTCTAACTTGAAACCAAATTTAAATCAGACATGCAGTATTCTCTCTTTGGTGATATTTTTACTAATTCCTCATTGATGATACTAACTGACTTAGCTTATATCTCTGGGTACCTAAATGAGGAACTCTCTCCTGAGAGTTGATGCTTGTTAAGGTTTCTTGTTTTATGTATTGCAGGTTCTTGACCTGAAAAATGCATTTTACATTAAAAAAAAGGAGAGAGAGAGAGAGAGAGAAAAGGATGCCAGATGCCAGCTGAACAGCTGAATAAACACCTAGGTAAGATACATTTTATTTGCAATAATTATACAGTTTCGTAGAAAATGGCAGGAAAAGTTTGTGCTTTCTCAGAGAAAAAAAAAGGTTTAATACTGCTTTTGAAAGGTTTGAGTTATTGATGGATCCTGCTTGGTTTGGTGCTTTATTTCTCTCAATGAATTCTATGTGATAGGGGAAAATAAAGGCAATTTTTCCATCTCTGTTCAGGAAATGATTTCATGGTGATGCCTGGGTCTATATCTAAACAGCTTACACGATAGCAGTACATTTCTCTTGTATACCTGATTGTGTCAGCTATAGGAACAAATAAAGTTGTTTTGTATTTATTCAGTAAAAACACAAACCAAATGTAGCAGCAAATCTGTCACAGACATGATGCATAAATGCTTATGTGAGCCAGTCGTATTGAAATAGTTTAGCATGACATTAACTGAAAAAAAGAGGAGCGGTTTTGTTTGCTTGTGGGTTTTTTTTTCCTGCAATTTGCCAGCAGAAAAAGGGAGTTATACAGTCACACAGCAAAATAAATTTGATTTAAGAAATGGGGGCCTTCCATCTTGACTATATTACCTTGCAAATACTTTTCTTAAGTATTAATCTGACTTTCCGTGTATATTTGGCTTTTTAAAGCTACATTTTCTGAAGAAGTTCAAGCATCCCAGTTCCTTTCCAATAAAAGTCAGTGGTGATGTTTAACAGTAAAGGTCACGTTTGACAGATGTCACACTGGCTTTGCTTTGCCTGTTATACAGTACATTTGTGTTTTGTCTTCTTTCTAAAAGCTAAGTTCTATTTGCCAAATGTTAGATGATTTAATTCTAACCTCTTTTCAGATTTGATTTAATTCAGCTTCTGGCACTATACATCAAAGCTGTGAAACTAAAGCTTGACTTGATATTGCAGTCTCTTTTTGGTGACTTAGTTTATAATCATTTTTCTAGATTTTTATTGATACTTCTGATCAATAGTTATGATCAATATCAAATCAGATAGATAGTTCTGGTTGGTATACAAACAACAATTACTATATCTCTTTTGCATTTGAGATCAGCCAAGTCCACAAAATGTCTTGTACTGGCAGATAGTGCTCTGAATTCATATAGTTTAGTTCATAATCATACATTGTTTGCTGTTTGAACTACCAGAGCACAGTGCTGCCCTTCAGAGCTGGACAAAGCTGAGCAAAGAGGAACCTGATGAAGTTCAGTAAAGACAAGTGCAGAGTTCTGCCTCTCAGTAGGAAAAATCCACAAACCAACACAGGCTGGTTCATTGACTTGCTGGAGAATAGCTGTGCAGGGAAGGACATGGTATTTCTTGTGTACAACACATTAATTGTAAGCCAGTAATGTGCCCTTGTGGCCAAGGCCAGTGGTGTTCTGGGGTGCATTAGGAAGGACGTTGCTGGCACGTTGAAGAAGGTGATCATCCTCTTCCTCTACTCACTCTCCTAGTGAGGCCATACCTGACATGCAGTGTGCGGTTCTGGGCTCCCCACTACAAGAGAGAAATGGAGACCCTGGAGAGAGTGTGGCACATCAAAGATGGTAAGGGGACCGCAGCTTCTTTCCTATGAGGAGAGGCTGAGAGAGTTGGGCCTATTTAGCCTAAAGAAGAGAAGGCTGAGAAGGGATCTTATGAATACCTTAAGGGAAGGTGTCAAGAGGGCGGTGCCAGACTGTCTTCAATGGTGGCCTGTGGGAGACGGGCTTGTGGAAGCATGAGACGACTCAATATAAGTTAGCATCAAGCTCCGTTTATTTAGCCCAAATAGCGTACTTATATACGCAAGCAGAAGCAAGCTCTTTAGCCAAACATACACATACACTACGATTGGCTACATGCTACTGTCCACGCATCTTCTACCGCACTTGGTTGTGGATAATGGGCATGCATTCACACCATTGGTCTGTGCACAAGTCCTTCTTTCTCACTGACAAGCTTAATTACAACTCCATCTCGCTCAACTTTCTCATGCTTGCAGTTCAGGGACTTTCCAGGATCACATTCCTTCAGATCAGGGAGTATCCACTATCTTCTTTAGCTCAACTCTTTGTAGTTGCTTCCTATGGGAAGGCCTCCGTCCCTTAGATATGTTTCCCACAGTGGTCAGCACCAGGACAGGAGGCAATGGGCACAAACTGAAACATAGGAAGTTCCTTCTGAATATGAGAAAAAGCTTCTTGACTGTGAGGGTAATAGGGTACTGGAACAGGATTCCTTGAGAGGTTGTAGAATCCTCTTCTCTGGAGAGTTTCAAAGGCTTTCTGGATGCTCTCCTCTGTGATGTATTCTGGGAGATGCTGCTTGAGCAAGAGGCTTGGACTAGATGATCTCTAAAGGTCCTTTCCAACATTAACCATTTTTATGGTTATGATCCTGTTATTTGCCCCAAAAAGCAAACATTTCCATGGCTAGTCAAAATATATAACCAATCATGATCTACATCTGTATTTTCCTTTTAGATATTTGTGTCACATATCTGCTTGTTAGCATGCAGATTAAGAGAAACTATACAGTTGAATGGGGCATATAGAGTTTTGGGGCTAGGGCTATCCAGGCAAGTAAATGAGTTGGTATATAACTTACAATCACTTGCATAAATAAAAAATAAAAAAAAAAAAAATAGCCTGCCTGTCTTCTGGATAAGGGTATAATAGAATAATGTTCCAGAGGAAACATTCTGTTTGTCTGGATTCCCTTAAAGTCTTGAAAAGAGAAAACTGTTTATGAAAGCTAAAATACTGCACCAAAGGAAAACGAATGTACTGACTCAAATGAAGGGACAACAAATGGCCACGTGTGGGAGTGGG
The DNA here is from genome assembly GCA_034781795.1 of Crypturellus tataupa. Lineage (NCBI taxonomy): Eukaryota > Metazoa > Chordata > Aves > Tinamiformes > Tinamidae > Crypturellus > Crypturellus tataupa. The sequence goes on from JAWLRI010000285.1 coordinate 536,966, forward strand.
ATGACCCGACAACTAAATGTCTTTCTACCGAGCCAGTAAGGGCTGGTGGTGCCGCCTTGTGCACTGAAGGGCCGCCGGCACTGCCTTAGACTTAATACTAAGGTCAGTGGACCTTCTGGGTAAATGGCTAAGGTCCTAGCGCTAGTCTGAATATAGTTATTTTCTACCTTGCACTGTAATACAGTTTCTCATAAGGTTCTGCCTTATTCGTATCTTTTTTTTCTTTATTTGCATTAGATGTGAAATACACTTACATGAGTCTGCCAAAGGGTAGTTACTGCATCCATGCTTGGCTTTTAAATATCTGATACTCAAGGCTTTGGGAATGTTTGTCTCCCACTGATCTCATCTCTCTCTGGCTAAAGCTGCTCTTCTCTAGGCTTCTAGGTTTAAAGATACAGGGTGCTTTTAATTTTTCTCTCACCTTGTATTTACAAAAAAAAAAAAAATACAGAAGACAAGTATAAAATGATTTTCCTTGATGCAAGACTGCCTAGAGACATAATGGAACTGTAAAGAGATCTGAGACATACAATTTTATCTGTTCATATTTCTAGTCGGCCACATAAAATGATTGCAAGTTCTACAGTGTTGAAGTACAGTCCCCATATCCCTTGTGCTGCATGTGTTTCCTGAGCAGGATCGAATATCTTGCACATGAAAAACCACATATTCTTCCAATTCTCTCCTACCTCACTGCTGTTTCACAGGGCTTGGCATTGCTGCAGTAGGTTCTCTGACTTCGAAAACACTTCAAAGTGCCTGCTTCAGTCTCACCTTTCTGCCCTTTTCACCTTCTGGGTGTCTGAGTCCCAGCTGTCCAAAATTGTTCTTCCCCAGAAGTAAACAGCTCCAGAACCTGACATGGTGAGGCTGGGAGCTCCCCCAGCAGCAATGTGAGCAACTGCAGTGCCCTGTAACCTCTCCACAGGCTGCAGGTCTGCGGTGCTGTTGACCTGTCCGCCCTCTCCCAGCTGTCTGTGGGTGTTCTGGCCCCAGGTGAGGAGCATGGGGGGCAGAAGAGATCAGCTCTAGCGCTCCTGCCTCCCTCTAATCCTTCTGCTTTGGGAGCGGTAGGAGAGGGGGTGCTCATGGAGGAAAAGAATGTGTAAGAGAGACTGTGTGGAGAATGTGTCTGTTTCCTAGTTCTGTCAGCAGCCTAAAAAATGAGGAAGACTCAGTCAAATAGAAAGATGCTGTGCCACAAGACTGAGCAAAGGAAGAGCATCTGTTATCACGTGCCCTAGCGTGTTCTGCCTCCTTCCCTGAGACCTCGCATGGGCTTTCACTGGGGGCTCTGCTCTTCAGCACTAAGTGGGAAGAGCATGCAGCTTGTGGCAAAATAGTAGACAGCATTGCTACCGTAGGGCAGCTCAGCTGTCCTGATGGAGTTTGTGTGCAAGCATGCGAACCTCACCAAATCTGCCTCTGGACAGACACTGTGCTTGTACATGGCAAGTAAAATAGTCATATACCTATCCCACGGCAAACGTGCTGTCAGCACAGCTACCTCTGCACTGCTCTCCCTCTGCTAGCAAGCAGCCCCTTTCCACATTCACTCCAGTTGTAACTCTGCACTCTCAGCCCTAACCCTACTGTTATTTTTTTTTTAAGACCATGATCCCCATTTGTGGACCAGAACATAAAGTCCTCCCAGCACAGCTCCCTTGGTACCCATCCCCTAGCTTTAGCAGCCCCTTTCCACACTGTCTCTGCTCTCTCTTTTTCTCAACCCTAATTCTAATTTTGAAAACCTTTTTCAGACCCGTGCTGGCAACAGGACACCCAGCTGTGGCTCAAACCAGAAATCCTCCTAGCCCAGCTCTCTTGGCACCTCTCTCCTTTCTTTATCAGCCCTTTCTACTTTCAGTTCAATGACACCTTTACACTCTCCCTTTCTTTCAACCCTAACCCTAATTTTGAAATTATTTTCAGACCCACATTGCCACCACAGCTCCCATTGGTGGACCAGAACACAAACTTCTCCCAGCAGAGCTCCCGTAACACACTCTCCTTCCTGTGGCAGGTCCTTTCTACACCTACTCCATTAGTATCTCTATGTTACTCATTCCTCCTTTCTTGCATCTCTCAAACCTACCCTACTTTTGAAAACATTTCTTCAGGCCTGTGCTGGCACCACAATCCTCATTTGTGGACCAGAACATAAAGCCTCCCAGCACGGTTCCTTTGGCAGCACCCTCCTTCTTTTAGCAGCCCATTTCCACTGCCACTCCAATGGCACATCTGCTCTCTCTCTCTCAACACTAAACCTAACCCTAATTTTGGATGTTTTTGCAGGCTCATGCTGGCACCATGACCTCCATTTGTGGACCTGACAAGGAAGTCTTCCTAGCAGCCCTCTCTTGGGCTCTCTTCCCTTCCATTGGCAGCCCTTTTCCACACGCAGTCCAAGGGCGACTCTTCGCTATCTCTTTCTCCTAACCAGCCCTAATCTTAATTTTCAATACCTAGGTGAAAGAGGTTCTTTTGAAGAAGAGTGAGTCATCATATTTCAACATCTGCTACAAGACAGCATACCGTGACAGGCGTTAGATGGTAACACAGCACCAGCTGCTCCCAAGGGTGGCTGCAGTTTAACGGGAGCAGCACACACAGCCTCTGGGGTTACACAGGTATGACGAGTAGCCTAGAGAACTCGCATGGAGACTGAAATGCCCGCTGTCCTGCTGGCAGCGTGCACATGAGGGCGAGGGCTGTTGTGCTACTGACACAGTCAGGTGTCGGGAAGCAGAGCTCTCGTACCTGATTAGCTAATAATAACATAATAAGGACCTTAAAAGTGTCTTCCAACCTATCAAAACTAAGCAAATCCACTCACAGTATGGCCCTGCCTGGGTGCACTGAATGCAATAAAACACACTATGAAAATCTAGACTTTTTATCCATTATTTTCATTAGTGCTTTTTGTGCATGACAGAAGTGTAAAGTAAGTGAAAGGAGATATGAATAAATCCAGGGCAGACTGCCTTCTGACTTCTTGGTCAGGAGACTAAAATCCTCTTGCAGGCAACTTATGGTTCTGGAAAATGCTCGATCCTTTCCAAGAAACAGACCAGCTAGTTATTAGACCAGTGATTTAACAGGAAATTAAGAACTCACTTGCAGGGGAAAAAAAAAAAAAAAAATAGGCCAGCACCATGAAAATGATCTGCCAGCAAATTCCCCTGAAAAAAAAAAAAAAATACTGGCATTTAAAAATTATTTCTATGTATTTCCGAGGAAAAAAAATTTGTAATTGTCAACTGATGTGAAATAAAACAGAAGACAGAATAATACTGGAATGTAGAATGTACAGGAATTACTAAGATTTTATATAACCTGTAACTAAACTTACTTCCTTTTATTTTTGAAAAATAACTTTTATTTCACTTTTCACAGCTACGTTCTGCTTTTAATGCACATAATTAGTTATTTGTCAAAAGCCACATCAAAAAAAATCATTTACATTCACCTCAGCTGTTAATCATCTTTTTTTTCCTTTTTGCTTTATAAAATACTTGAATCACTTCTATCACTCAGTTTCTGAGCACCTAGCACAACTAATTATATGATTAAAAACATGTGGGTAAATTAGACTGAAACTAACTCAGAAGATGACTCTGAGTGTTTATGTGCTTGTAAATAGCTCAATTTAATTCACATATACTACAGAAATACACACAATTTTCTTATTCACAGTATGGAGTTACACAAGAGACTTTCAAAATTATAAAATAAAAGCAGTTTTCCCCAAAATGCATAAGCCAGGTTTTCTTCAGAGGGTTCCTATCCACCTGCAGACAGCCCTAGTGTGTCTTGTGACATGTCAGTGGTGACGCAGCTGCAGACCGTTACTTCCAAAAGTCAGTATTTCTTTGATGATTGTCTCTCTGATGACTGTAGTTACCTGATAAGGCTTCTTTTAAAGTGCTAACAAAGTCCAGTAGCAAAAACAAACAAAAGGAAGCTGGGGACATTTTGCAAAGATGAGCAAGGCAAAATCATTTAGTATATATAATAGTTATAAAGTTTTTGTGGGCTGGCTCTTTCCTGACAGTTATTGAGCAGCTCGGTCAGGGTACATAGAGGCTACCTAAGGTCCATGTCCTACCTAGCAGTAACTACACTCAACTCCCCGATGTATTGCTGCTTCGAGGTTATTTATAAGGCTTTCAGACCATTATTTAATATGTGAAGCTTAACAGTAAGCTTTATTTTTTAAGATGCTTTATTCAAGAAGCATCTTCATGATTCAAGATGTATCGACCTGGAACTCTATTGATAGGCCCCAAAATGACTGGTTCTCCATAGGCACGTGGCACTTCAGCTTATGGGCCGGCGTTGTTCTTGGGAAGCATGGCTGACTGTTGACATCCATCATTCTTCATACCAACAGGCCTGGGTTTCCCAACGTGTTGCTGGGGCACCACACCCAGAGCCACACCTCAAACACTGTGCTCTGTTTTGGTCCCCTCACTACAAGACAGACATTGAGGTGCTGGAGTGTCAGACAGAAGAAGGGCAGTGAAGCTGGCAAAGGGGTTGGAACACAGACCTTATGAGGACCGACTGAGGGAGCTGGGGTTATTTGTCTGGAGAAGAGGAGGCTCAGGGAGTGACCTTATCGCTCTCTACAACTACCTGAATGGAAGCTGTAGTGAAGTGGGGCTAGATCTCTTCTCCAGAATAACTACAGATAGGACAAGAGGAAATGGCCTCAAGTTGTGCCAGAGGAGCTTCAGGTTAGATGCTAGGAAGAACTTTTACATGGAAAGAGTGGTGAAGCATTAGACAGGCTGCCCAGGGAAGTGGTGAAGTCACCATTCCTGACAGTGTTTAAGAAATGTGTAGATGAGGCAAATAGGGACATGGTTTACCAGGCATGGTGGTGATGGGTTTATGGTTGTACTTTAAGGTCTTTTCCAACCATAATGGTTGTATGATTCTATGAATCATAAAAGTTAGATGTCAGCTTTTGACAGCAGGTATCAAAGTGCCTACAGGGTGCAGGGAACCTTTTAGGTCTGTGGAAAACTGTGATAAAAATGTTTATACTTATATGATTGGAGATAAAAGTGAATACATGAATGTGGAATGCCAGCAGTAATAAAATACTATGTCACTGACATGAGCAGGAGCAGGTCAGCAAGACTCTAACATAGATCTATCTATCTATGGTTTGTCAGGACAACCTGATGTGGAACAGAGACAGGGACTAAATTCTCATAGAATGGGACAGAACAGAGAAGTTACTCAGCTCCTAAAGGGTATGATAAAATATGCCCAAACCCAGTACATTACTAAGAATCACCTGGGATGTGCAGGAAGGGAAAACTGATGTCCCTTGTTCTCTAGATCTTTGCAGGTAATCCTGGGCAGGCTACCTGCATACAGGTGTCTTAGTGCCTGAATACACCTCTTGGTGGTCATGAGTATGATAGTGTAGGCACAAGAGACTGAAATCACTTCTGTATTAAAATATATTAAACTTTCCCTCTTATGAGGTACTGTATAGAGCTACACTCTTGCTGCAGGACTGCAATTTTATTTCCTACAGGCATTTTGTCAGTCAGCATTTCCAGGAATTTCTAAAGGATATATATACTGTAATAAGCAATTCAGAATTCACTCATATAATTATAACTTGCAAGATGAAGTGCTGTATTTGTCAAAATAAAGGGTCATTTCTAGTGTTAAAGTACAAAAAAACCCCTCATCATTTCTAGGATTGCGTCCATCCCACCATGACACAGATTTTTAAAATAGTGCAGATGAACTGCAACCACTAGAGCACAGAATCGAATCCCTGATAGTATCTCTGCCAGATTGTATACAACTGGATTTAGACATCTAGTAGGAAAACAACTACAATGCCTAAACATACATATGTGGAGTCATCTAGGTTACCCTAGAGTACCTGAGATATCCATATAGAACTGGAGTATATAACACAGGATCTATGCTAAATCTGTGAAGCTGCATCTTGGGATCAGGCAGGGTATCTTAGGATATCTAAAATGCCACTGGATATCTAACTTTGAGCACTTGAATTTTTCTGCACGCAGAGCCCTCAGTTGCCTGCAGAAGAGCATCTAGAATCATTTGAGAGTTCGTGATGTATCTGAGACATCTGGACAGCAGTGCGAACCAGTGCAAAAAGCACCATGCGTCTCAAGCAGACAGTAGGTTGGGAGGCAACAGTCTTTGCCTGGGAGCAAATTTGGGAGCCCCAGGTTAGGGGAGGAAGAGGCAGCTGAGGGAGGAGCAGGGCACCATGCATTGGGGTCCTGGAGCTTGCAGGTTGTGGGGGCTGTGCAAGGGCCCCTGGACAAGTCAGCAGCTCTTAAACATCTTCCAGATGGTTTGTGCTCCCACTCTTTTGGATCTTCCTCTCATGAACTTCCCTCATCCGAGCCAGATATAGCAGGGCTCGTTCAAGGTAGCCCTGTAAAGTGGAGGCGGATCCTGAACCTGCCTTTTACTTGTGTTTAATTATTTTCTATTCCTATTTAAACTTTTAGTACTCATCTCATTAAGTCTCATTAAAAAAATTTATATATGTTAATACAGCTAGACTTTTATGGAATAAAAGGAATTTTTATCGAATTTTAAATTTATTTTATTTCTAAACATAAGTTAGGATTTATTTTAATTTACTGCTATGTTTAATTCAGGAAGCTGGACTGAAGACTTTTGGAGGTCTTTCAGGCTTTACTCCCCAACACAGAGACCATCTCTTTCTGCTCTTCATTTCTTATGGGGGTATGTCAGTGAACGAGTGCTGGTGATGGCGAGTGACACAATGCACTTCACTCACGTAACAGAAATAGTAATAGAATCATAGAATCATAGAATGCCTAAGGTTGGAAGGGACCTCTAGAGGTCATCTAGTCCGGCCCTCCTGCACACACAGGGCCACCTAGGGCACGTGGCACAGGGCTGCATCCAAGCAGGTCTTGAAGATCTCCAGAGAAGGAGACTCCACAA
>JAWLRI010000285.1:544052-620056 GCA_034781795.1 Crypturellus tataupa
TTCTTTTAATTCTTCTAACTCTTTATTTACAAAAAAAAAAAAAAAAAAAAAAAAAGGAGAGAATGCTAAGAGGTATAGAATAATTTTCCTTGATGCAAGACTGTCTGGATCTGAGACATAGAATTTTATCTATCTATATTATCCAGCTGGCCAAATAAAATGATTTTAAGTTCTATGGTGTTAACGTGTAGTCCCCATATCCCTTGTTCTGCATGTATTTCCTGACCAGGATCGAATATCTTGCACATGAAAAACCACATATTCTTCCAATTCTCTCCTACCTCGCTGCTGTTTCACAGGGCTTGGCATTGCTGGGTTCTGCAGTAGGTTCTCTGACTTCGAAAACACTTCGAAGCACCTGCTTCAGTCTCACCCTTCTGCCCTTTTCACCTTCTGGGTGTCTGAGTCCCAGCTGTCCAAAATTGTTCTTCCCCAGAAGTAAACAGCTCCAGGACCTGATGTGGCGAGGCTGGGAGCTCCCCCAGCAGCGATGTGAGCAAGTGCAGTGCCCTGTAACACCCCCAACAGGCTGCAAGTCTGCGGTGCTGTTAACCTGTCTGCCCTCTCCAACCTGTCTGGGGGTGTTCTGGCCCCAAATGAGGAGCGTGGGAGGCAGAAGAGATCAGCTCTAGCGCTCCTGCCTCCCTCTAATCCTTCTGCTTTGGGAGTGGTAGGAGGGGGGGTGCTCACAGAGGAAAAGCATATGTAAGAGAGACTGTGTGGAGAATGTGTCTGTTTCCTAGTTCTATTAGCAGCCTAAAAAATAAGGATGACTCAGACAAATAGAAAGATGCTGTGCCACAAAAGACTGAGCAAAGGAAGAGCATCTGTTATCACGTGCACCAGCGTGTTCTGCTTCCTCCCCTGAGACCTCACATGTGCTTTCCCTGGGGGTTCTGCTCTTCAGTAATAAGTGGGAAGAGCATGCAGCTTATGGCAAAGTAGTAGCCAGCATTGCTACCGTAGAGCTGTTCTGATGGAGTTTGTGTGCAAGCATGCAAACCTCACCAAATCTGCCTCTGGACAGGCACTGCGCTTGTACATGGCAAGTAAAATACAGTCATATACCTATCCCAGGGCAAATGTCCTCTTAGCACAGCTACCTTTGCACTACTCTCATTCCTCTAGCAGCCTTTTTCCACTTCCACTTCAATGGCACATTTGCACTCTCAACTCTAACCCTAATGTTGAATGAGATGTATATATATATTTGTTTTTAGACCATGATCCCCATTTGTGGACCAGAACATAAAGACCACCCAGCACAGCTCCCTCGCACCCAACCCCTAGCTTTAGCAGCCCCTTTCCCCACTGTCTAAGCTCTCTCTTTTTCTCAACCCTAACTCTAATTTTGAAAACCTTTTTCAGAACCGTACTGACAACATGACACCTGGTTGTGGCTCAAACTAGAAATCCTCCTAGCCCAGCTCTCTTGACACCTCTCTCCTTTCTTTATCAGCCCCTTTCCACTTCCACTTCAATGACACCTTTACACTCTCCCTTTCTCTCAACCCTAACCCTAATTTTGAAATTATTTTCAGACCTATGCTGCCACCACAACTCCCATTTGTGGACCAGAACACAAACTTCTCCAAGCAGAGCTCCCTTAACACGCTCTCCTTCCTTTGGTAGATCCTTTCTACACCCACTCCATTAGTATCTCTGCTCTCTGCATCTCTCAAACCTATCCCACTTTTGAAAACATTGTCTCAGGTGCCTGTGCTAGCAGCACAATCCTTATTTGTGGACCAGAACATAACGTTCTCAGCACAGTTCCTTCTCAGCACACTCTCCTTCCTTTAGCAGCCCCTTTCCACTGCCACTCCAATGGCACATCTACTCTCTCCTTCTTTCAACACTAAACCTAACCCCAAATTTGGATTTTTTTTTTTTTTGCAGGCTTCATGACCTCCATTTGTGGCCCTGACAAGAAAATCTTCCTAGTGGTCCTGTCTCGACTTCTCTCTCCTTCAACTGGCAGCCCTTTTCCGCACACATTCCAAGGGTGACTCTTTGCTGTCTCTTTCTCTCAACCCTAACCTTAATTTTCAAGGCCTAGGTGAAAGAAATACTTTTGAAAACCTATATATGAAAAGGAAAAGGAGTGAGTCATCGTATTTCAACACCTGCTACAAGACAGCATACCATGACAGGCGTTAGATGGTAACACAGCACCCAGCTGCTCAAAGGGTGGCTGCAGTTTAACTGGAGCAGCACACACAGCTTCTGGGGTTACACAAGTATGACGAGCAGCCGAGAGAGCTCACAAGGAGATTGCAACGCCCGCTGTTCTGCCAGCAGTGTGCACAAGGACTGTTGTGCTACTAACACAGTCAGGTGTCAGGAAGCAGTGCTTTCGTTCCTGTTTAGCTCTGTAGCAGTTGTGTACCAAAAAGAAAAGAGCTCTGGGAGGTGAGGCAAATTGGTTATACTGTACCATTACCAGAGACTTTAGGACCACAGCTATGTCCTGACCGCTGTGAATACCCGCTTTGGTCTGTTGTACACCCCCTCCTGTGCTGCAGTTATCTAAGCTCATACTATTTAAGCATTTGAAAAGTTGATTTGGTTGTATGGTTCCATTGTGGACCCAAAGTGGTCAGGGTACTCATTTTGCAGTGAATGATGTTCAAAACTGGCCAGATAGTGTGGAATAACCTGGACATATCATGTACCCATCTTCCATAAGGGTCAGGATTGAATAATTGAAGGAATGGGCTGCTCAAAGAACAGTAGCACATATTGTCCCCTGCTGGTGCCCTCATAGGTTGGAGCAAAAATATTTTATCAGACAATTGCCTGCCTCAATGCATGGCCAATGCATGAATCTATCACATGTGCTCATTTCAAAAGATAATGCATTGAGTGGCTACATGTGCTTAAAATGCCATGGCTGCATGCCCAAACATCTTGCTAGTATTGCTCAGGAAGGTGGGGCTGGGTCTGCAACTGCCACACAAATAAATAATCCTAGAGATGAAGAACTAGGGATGAACTGGAGAGCTATCTTGTTGTGAGTGTAGGGTTGGCCATCACAATACCTCAAGGGTATTGTGGTCGCTTGGTGTCCTGTAAAAGTTTAATTCTCTGGGGAGGTAGACACAGAATCACAGAATTGTTAAGGTTGAAGGGACCTCTAGAGGTCATCTAGTGCAACCTGCCTGCACACGCAGGGCCACCTACAGCACGTGGCACAGGACTGCGTCCAAGCGGGTTTGGAAGATCTTCAGAGAAGGAGACTCCACAACCTCTCTGGGCAGCCTGTTCCATCACTGAGAGGGTCATTGACTCAAACTACCTTGAGGAAATGAAAGTTGCAATCCATTACACCAAATCCCAAACCCTGTGATGTACACAGGGAAATCAACAGCCCAGTTGAGGGGATAGGGGTCTGCACTATCCAGGAAATAGATTTCTTCTAAGCCACTCAGCAACCCTGTGGTTTTGGGTCTACAGGCCATGCTGCGTGAGTGCATGATCTGGCTAAGCCCAGGCAGTCAGGGGAGATCATTGCTGATTGGCCAGGAGACACCCACCTGGTACTAGTCAAAGGGGAAATTGTCCCTCTGTGCCCTGTAGGAGACTCCCACACAGAGAACAGTGATCAGAAAAATATGTTGAGCGGAGCTATGACAGTGTTGCTTTCCACTGTAACTCCGTACACTAACAGTAGCTGGAGTACCAATGAAACTGTGGTGAACACATGGAACCCAACAACCACAAGATTAACAGCTTACCTCAAGTACTACAAGATGTAAAGTCTGAAGAATCAGCATAGGATGAACTCCAGGCAGTGGCTGTCATTCGTGGCTGTTGAATTAAGGAGTACAAGGAAAATGCATTATGTTTTTTTTTTTCAGAAATGATTAGTTTGTTTACATACATATTATAATTTTCTATCTCTTTATATGAGTGCATATATAGTCACTCTGAGTTGCTTTATCTTTTTTTAGTTCTGGTAGATTTAAGAGGTCCTTAGGATTCAAATCAAGTTCTGCTTGGGCATCTGACCCATGAGTCCCACTTCATGGTCACAAGAAATCCCATGGTGTCCCTATCAGCCTCCCATTGATGACTTCTCATACATTTCCCAGGGCTCCTCCTGCAGTTTGGAGTAAGTCTTTTATTAGATCTAACCTTTTTAATCCTGTATGAACTTTGAGTGCCTCTTTCCAATGATATCTAGCCCTGTCTTCCTTGCGTTGCAGTCACACACCCATTTGCGGTCCAGACAAGAAAGTCCTCCCAGGAGAGCATGCTTGGCACCTGCTGCAGCGGCACCTCTAGGCTTTCCCTTTTTTCTCATCTTTCACTCTAACCAGAATGGGTAATTTTTTTCTCTGATTAAAATCTATAAGAATATCATTTGATAAAAAGTAATAAAAAAACAAACAAGCAAAAAACACACACACAGATATATTCTAGGAACTATTAGCTAAGAGAGTTTTTATGACCGGTACAAGTTTTTGTTATAGTAGACTGAAAGAGTGTTACCAGATGAGAGCTTATATTAGCTAATTTGAGTAATATTTAATGCAAATAATAGCTACATTTATTGTGGAGTGCTCAGAAGAGCAGAAAATACTGAAGTCTCAACATTTTTCTACCATATCTTTTTTTTGTTTCAACTGTGAATAGCCAAAAGGCTATTTACAAAAGTAGAAATTCCACTATTGAGCAAAGGCAGATGTGCTTTATGAAAATGGAAGCTAAATGAGTGGTCATTAATAACAATCATCTTGTCTACTTATCTCTAACTTCTCCTTCAGCTTGACCAATACTTAATATTGCTATTGTTTTCAGTTAGATGGCTAGGGAAATAAAGAAGAATTTATATAAAGTCTACTTAGGTTTAGAAAACTGCCCTTTATTAATGTATATTTTTTATTAAGGATTTTATTATGGAATTGTTTCTCAATATTGCATTTATATAGAAACCAAATTAGACCAACTAAAACAAAAAGCCTTGTCTGTCCTGGTATTATTTACAAGTATTTATTTACAAGCAAAAAATAAGTGGCTCTTTGTACTGTACGGGACTGTTTGGAAAACATTTTATCTATGATTAATTTAATGTAAAATAAAAAAAAGGGCAGCAGTGAATAAAGTCTTTGCAGTATTTTTTAGTTTATTTTTTAGTTCTTTAAATTCATTTTTACATTAATGGATTTCCAATTATACCATTTGCTAACGAGAATATTGGTTTCAAACATACTTGTTTGTATGGAGCTAAGAAACACTTCATATTAGCTTTAAATTTCTGTGTTTCTGGAAACAGGATGGAAAGACCAAACATTTCAGTTCCTTTTTTTTTTTTTTTTTTCATATTTCAGCTCTCAAAAATCTATTAACTAAATCCTAGCAAAGTTTTGTTTCTAATCACTTCGTTCTTTTCCTCAATGAGGCAAGGATATAATTGCCATTTTTATTTCCTGCGTCATAATACATATCATTAGGTAATGGAAGAATCAATCAGACATCTTTTCTTCATGTTTTTACAGCCATAGACCTCTCTTCTTTTTTACTCCACTAACACTGGGAAGCCTGAATTTATGTTGACAAAACATCAAATCTTTTTGAGAAGATTAGCTATGATGGTTCTCAAAACATAGCTATTTCATATCTGTCATAAATTCAAAGGTGAGATAGATAGAAATCTTGCTTTCAGGTATGCTGAAATATGTCATGTATTAGAAAACTAGCAGCAACAATCATATGATTATGAGACAATATCAAGATTTGTGCCTCCTGTTGTATTGCCCTCATATGTACAAATACCAGAGGGGAGAATGTAAAGAGGATGGGGCTAAACTCTTCTCAGTGGTAGCCAGCAACAGAATAAGAAGTAATGGGTACAAACTGAAACACAGGAAGTTTAATATCCGTATGGGGAAGGGTTTCTTTATTGTGAGGGTGACAGAGCCCTGGCACACGCTGCCCAGAGAGGTTGAGGAGTCTCCTTTTTGGAGATCTTCAAAACCTGCCTGGATGTGACCCTGTGCCACGTGCTCTGGGTGTCCTTGCTTGAGCGAGGGGGTTGGCGAGATGATCTCTAGAGGTCCCTTCCGAACTCAACCATTCTGTGATTCTGTGATTAGAAAGGAAACTATTAAAAGGCATAGCAAACCATGCAATTCACAAGTAATTAATGATCTTGTTGATATAGATATCAACATTATATAGATAATGTAGATATGGACTCCCTACAATACAACTATAATACAAAAGAGAGTTTTGATAGACAATAGAAAAGCTCAAGCCAAACATGGATATGATCAAAGAGCACATAAAAAGAGATACTACAATTAACAGATTTTGATGTTGTTATGCTTGTGTGTCTGAAAATATAAATTGTTTCATAAATGGAGAAAGTAACAGGATTTAAGCACTTTTGAAGCAGAAAACTCATTTACCTATTTTATGAAGACAGTTATTGTAAATAATTTCTACACTTGTACGAGGGAAATATAAATTGTCTTGATAACATACAACTGATTTAAAATACAAGTCTGACATTGTCTGAATATAAAGTACCTTATAACTAGATGTGGTCTGAATTACTGAAACTGGGGATTCATCAGAATGTGCAAGAAATTTAAGACTTTTCACTGGCAGCAGCAAGAGGACGAAAGAAAAGGTATGCACTTCTTGAATGCTTACCTCTTGCATGATTACCATGCTAAGTTACAGAAAGTCATCTCAAATACATCCATAAGCAGCAGAAATATTTTTTGTGTTAGCACCTGAGTGTCATGTATTTCTTTAGCACAAACTGCCAAAAGTGAGGCCTGCGATCCCAATCAATTATAAGTGCACTGACTAGAATAGCTTACTTCAAGCCCAAATATATGTGCACTGCAGTTGTGTAAAAAACTTCTATGCGTGTGTTTTGTATTGCTGTAATGGCATAACAAGGGCTTAAGCACTTTACACAAATACATGATCAATGTGAACACCAAAGGGGCAAAGAAACGTGAGTATATTCGAGTGCTTGAATCCAAGCAACCTAAAGCAGTAAAATAAAGAAGATAAGCAGAAGTGATTATAAGTAGGCAGGACGTCCAAATTCACAAGATCCTAAATGACTGGCAAGACAAAGGAAAACAAGATGTGCAGTGCACGTAGCAGATGACACCCCCTCTTTTGAAAGGGTGTCAAAAGGTATAAAACATTAGATAGGAGGAAAAACAACAGAAAAACTGATCTCAGTTGTGACTTCTCTCCTTGAGAAGCTTTTGAGTCACACGAAGGGGGTGATTAACCAGCAAATATTATATAAATCTATTTCAGTATATTTGTATGTACTTTGTTAATCGAAAACACTCTGGCTTCATTGAGTAGTTTATAGTATGTCTACCCATAAATACATGAATATGGTTGCCCACATTCTACAGAATAGAAGGCATTCAAAGAAACAGTGTTATCTGAAGACAAAGCTAATGTACCCTTAAGTAATAAAGAACACAAATCTGCTTGTTAAGAACTCTCGGTAGATTAATCCCCCCTTTTCCAACTGTATATTTATCTCATCATCCATAATTATATTCTACACAGAGGAATTCCTCTTTATGATTAGTTGATTTTTCAGACTTCTCTGTTTCTACGGATTTTTCATAAGGCCACTCTGCCAAACTTACAGTCAACAACTATTTCCCATTGCAAGATTTGTACAGAATAAGAACATACTATATGTATCATATCTTCTTTCAGATCAAATATAATGTGACAATACATTTTTTTTCTATATTGACTTGTCAGTTTTTGTTTGGAATACTGCTAGAAATTAGAAAATACAGACCTGAATAAAAATGAAGTAATAGCAAAGAAGTATTCAAACAACCTTTTAAAAAAAAAATAGATTGGATTTGAACTTTCGTAACAAGAAATGTACACTTCTATTTTGTTGCATGTATGCTAATGGATGATGAACTCTAAGAAATGAAATAATGAGGCAATTGGGATTGCTGATTGTGTGCAAAAGGTATGCTCTGTGGTTTGCTATATAGTTCTCCATCCCATAAGCATACCCTTGTAGTTTCCTTTTGATAGGTATAGGTGAGAGAGAAATATGCTCCCATATATTCTCTGGTCTGGACAGTCTGAGGCCAGATCTGCTCTGAACACAGTGAAGTGCACCTGCCCTGCATAGCTTAAAAGGACCTGTACAGGCTAATGATTTTATTATCCATATAATAGTTTGTTTAGACAGGATTTTTTTTTTGGAATGTTCATTGTACATTCCTGAATGTTCAATACTCCAGTAAAAATACAAACTATTACTATATTGGTATTAAAAATAAAGAATGGGTATATATTCCGTTTTGGTTTCAATTCAGCCAAAAGCTTGCTTGGACTTATGCATTGGAGCCATTTTACAAAACCATTATGTGCTTTTGAAAAAATTGGACATATATTCCTCCTGTCAATAAATCACACCCACAAATATTTTATTACAAACAAATAAAAAAAAAAAAAAAAAAAAAAAAAAAAGCGAGATTAAACCCTTACTTTGGTGAACAATCAGCTATCAAGAACAAATGTATACCTGCAAACTGCTCACCTAGGACTTAGGGAGACCTGAATCATCTTATTTCGTGTTGTATATAATACACCAATTATTCTCATGTTTTGGGACTTCGTATTTACAGGTACAGAGATAGATTCAAATTTAAAAGGAATATTTATTAGTTTTAGAGCATATTTATGTGGACAAAACATAACAAATCTCGAGGGTATTACATGTCTCCTCTCCTCACTTTCATTTCCCAATCCTGATTTTGAAAGTCCTTACTGGATCACCAGTTTTGGCTCATTTAGCTCAATGTTCCAAGGGAGAGCATACTACAGAGAGCTCCTGCTGCCCTGCCTGGACCTATCTACTTTTGCCATACTGATTTTGAACTGTAAAAACTCAATTGTATTTGATATCCAATGCAAAAATAAATTTACCTCCTATTCAACTGCATTCTCTACAAAAATCCTCTCATTCACCACTGTTAACCATGTCATTTAATATACAGTCATTCAACCATTAAATTAAAATGAGAAAGAATAAAAAGGTACTGCTCTATTTTATAAAGGTCTGCAGGTCACTTGGTGCAGTTCGTATCAGATTTGTGCCATTTATTTTGACTGCTCATGACAAGATCATATTTTCCTTACTATGCTGTATAGTACCAAGTGCTTTACAAAGTAAACAGTAAAAATGTGCTTAAGTCAAGGCTATGGAAGAAGGCTATGCATCCATAATTTTAAAAACAAATCTTCGGTATTATTATTTGCTTTCACTTATTTAAGACAGAAAAGTAAAACAAAAATATAATTTGAATAGCATGCCCATTGTGATTTCTTAATTGAAATGTCACTTGTGGCATAAAAGACCCTTGCAGTTTTGGATGTGGTCTCAAGGAACTACGAGTGTCTCCTGCTCCAGAAACATGAATATGCAATAAAGCAAATTATTAGTTTTCAGATGATTCCTAAGGAGAAAATGAAATGTTCATTTTATTTTATTATGCTCAGGAAAATGTGAAAGATTTTTTTAAATGGTTGAAGGATATATTCTCTCCATTTCTTACTTTACAAAATAAATGGACTCTCATGTTCTTTCCTTTCTGCAGTACAATTTATCTGAAATGCCATATGGCTCAAGTTACACAGACTCAGACAAAATGAAAGCAACTTAAAGAAAGTGTTGCTGAAACATCTGAGACATGCAATTGCCCGAGAATCACTGTGTAGTATTTAACTGACCAAAGATATTAGAAAAATGTCGCCTACCATAGTTATCTGGTCAAATTCTTTCTGAACTGGACATAAACTGAGATTATTTTCACAGAAATTGGTCAAGCTAACATCATCTTTCATTGAAATGCCCCCCCCCCCGCCTCTAGAATAATGGGAAAGAGAAGCTCCTTCTGAAAACCTCCCTGTGGTCTCACTGATGGTCCACTCCTTGCCTGTGACTATCATGTTTAAATTGTTCCTGAAACACCCTTAGTGAAGCATCAACCTCCCCACTTGCTGGTAAGCAAAGAATGGTGGAATGCTAATGTACAAATCCAGAATTCAGTGCAGAAAGCTGCTTGTCAGAGAAATCATCCTTCATGTTCTGTAGCAAAAACCAATCAAGCTTTTTCCATACCCCAGTCCACACAAAGCATAAGAATAAAGCATATGTGTGTTGTATCTTCTAGCCATCAGAAAAATCCATCTCTCTGTGAATCTTCTGACAAAGGACAGATCAATTATTCTTTCTTTGTCTTCATGCAGATAATGTCAAATTTGGAGCACTAAGTATACTGGTCAACTATTTAGCAGGCAAGGCATAATACTAGTTTCTGTCTTTGATTCTCTGGGCTATATTGGGTACAATAATCCATACTTTGTCCACAGAATTCTTAAAGCAAAGTTGGAATTCCATCTTTGCTTCCCTGGCAATGGCATGACAGAAAACAAGGATTCTTCCTTAGCTACTGTTTGGTGTTACTGTAGCATACACAATGACACAAGAATAGAAAGCTTAGCTGCATTTATTAGTGGATAGAAGTTTGTTGGATTCAGTTCTGCATCAAGTACAGCACCACGGTTTTGACATAGTAATACTAATACTTTAACCACATTGCAGTTTTAAAGACAATCGCTCACTTTATAAAGGAATAATTTATTTGATTAGATTTCTCTGATTTGGGATTTTCCTTAATCTGATGAAATATCAGCATTTTTATGATTTTTTTCAGTTTTTATAAGGAAATGAGCTTTGTAACTTAATTAAAAATATAAATATCAGGACATTTTTCTTGAAAATTGATTTTTTAATGAGAGACAGAATCGAAATTTCAAAGGTAAGAAATATATTGATCAGCATGAATTCATACATGCTAGGATATGAGCTACCTGAAATTCAAAAATTTTTAAGAAGAAAGTAGTGTAGCTGGGAGTGTTTAGTTGGGAAATTATCCAATTAGAAATCAATGGGTGATTAAACTAAATCAACACAATGTTATTACTCTGCTCCTTTAAGGAAAAGGCAGATAAAATGGGTCAATATAACTGAATCTTCTTATATATAGCATTGTTTTAGTCCACTGACTTCCATAAGTGATTCTGTTTTCTATCACATCGCTGTTGAAGTCTGCATAACCTTCTCTTGCAGAAGAATTAAAAGATATGGGGAAATTAGATAACAAGAAGCAATATGAGTCACTATTTCTGTGTTCATGAAAATCAGAAGATACAATTTAGATAATATTACAAACATTTTTCTGATTATTTTTGTATTTCATACATTCATCAGCATGTAATAAAAACACTCAGAGATAATCTTTGTCCTGTTCAAATGAGAGTATATCAGGTTATTTAATGTGCAAGGGTTTTTTGTATATTATTATTATTATTTGAGAGTACATTTTTTCAGAAAGAGGCAAATAACAAGATGTCATAAACATCTTTGATAAGAATTTTGAGCCTCAGTTCTTGACTGGAAGTCTAGAGACATTTTCAAAAAAGGTAAAAAAAAAAGTGAAGGAAGAAACAGAAGATTTTTAGTACACTTAAAAGATGAATAAAAGTATTGAATAAACGAACAAATAAAAAACCTTTCCAGGTGCTTTTTTCAAGTGGGAGATGGACAAAATTGCCTCAATTTTAGCTCCAGAATAACATACTATTTCATTTGCAAAGCCTAGAGTTTAGTTTATTTTGAAGCTGTTCCTATAACATATTAGTTATGATTATTCTTTTTCTTCAATGACAGAGTAGTTTTACTGAGAAAACATCTTTCCACAGTGAATGGATAGCAGACTCTCAGTGAAATTATTCAAAATTCTTTATGTCACACATAAAAAGCCTTTCTTGTAAAAATATGCAGTAACTGTTTTGTTGGGTCTTATTCTGTGTCACTTGAACAGTTTAGTAACAACTTTATTATATGAAAATAATGATTAAAATAATTACTAAAACACATAGCACCATAAAGCATTACATTTTTATAAAACTTGTTTGTGAGGTTCCTTCAGAGCTAGCACAGACGAACAGCATTTTGCTGCAGTAGCAACAGATCAACAACATTTTGCTGCAGTAATAGTTCTCTATAAAAAACAGAATACAGAAAGTTTTAGAACAAAACTTTTGGACTTTGGTATCCTTTCCATTCACTCTCATTCCTCTGTGATCCATGCATATTCACAGAATCAGAGTAGTTGAGCTTGGGAGGGACTTTTAGAGATCATCTAGTCCAAATCCTCTGCTCAAGGAGGGTCACCTAAAGCAGGTTGCCAGGGTGTGTCTCCGGATGGCTTTTGAGTATCTCCAAGGAAGGAAACTCCACAGCACCTCTGGTAATGTAAAGCTCTTATATTCAGGCAGAACTTCCTTTGTCTCTGTTTGTGCCAATTGCCTATCTTCCTATTACTAGGTACCCCTGCATCAGATATCTACACACACTCATAAGATCTTTGCTCAGTTTTCTCTTCTCTGTGCTGAGGAGTCCAGCTCTCTCAGCCTTTCCTTGCATGGCAGATGCTTTAGTTACTTCGTTGCCCTTCACTGGCCTTGCTCCAGTGACCTCCATGTCTCTTGTATTAGAGAACTGGATACAGTTCTCCATAGTTGTCTTCACCAGGGCTGAGTAGAAGGGGAGAAACTTATCCCTCGACTTGCTGGCAATGCTCTTCCTCATGCAAACCAGTATGCCATTGGACTTCTTGCCTACCATGCTACCTTGCTAGCTTGTGGTCATCTTGTCCACCAGGACACCCAGTCCTTCTCTGCAGAGCTGCTCTCCAGAAGGTCAAACCCCAGTCCGTACTAGTGCAAAGGGTTATTCCTCCCTAGATGCAGGATGTGTACTCCCATTGTTGAACTTCAGGAGATTCCTTCTTTACTCATCTCTACAGCCTGTTGAGGTGCTACTGAATGGCAGCACAACTCTCTGGTGTTATCAGTCACCTCCCACAGTTTTCTATCAATAGCAAGATTGCTGAGGGCACTCTGACCCTTCATCCAGGTCATTGATGAATACATTGAACAAAATTGGACTCAGTACTGACCTTTGGGGGATACCACTTGCTACAGGCCTCCAACTAGACTTTGTGCCACCTCTGAACTCTGAACTCTGCCATTCAGCCAGTTCTCAAGCCAGCTCTTGAGAGGTCCATTCATCTTGTGTGGCAACCCAGACAGTGGGTCTAGTCTGCACTTCGTGAGTTTGTCTGTGAGACGAAAAGCATTACTGAAGTTAAAGTAGACAACATTCACTGTACTCACTATTTGGATCAACTTTGTTAATTATCCAAGGTTGAATATTTAGTGTTGCAAACACTGAGAGTCGTTGCTGTGCTGAATAGCATAGCAAAAACATCTCAGTCTAATCAGAGCTTAATCAATTTCTTAGGTAGGGTGATCATCACCTAAGGTGACCCCATGGTGGACCCCATGGTCCACCACAATTACTATGTTGCATTGTTATTTTAGAATACAATCTCAAACCACTACATCAAATACACACTACAAATTAATGTTATACCCCAAATTCATTTTATAATTATTTTTTATTTCCTAATTAGTTCAAGCATTAGGTCTGTTTCCCTACTCCCCTACTGATTGCAAATGGAGAGGGGAAAGTATTTTCATTTTCTCTATTTATAATATCCTTCCTCCTTATTACACCCTTCATTGTACAGATTAATCTGACTCACAGGGACCATTCCCATTGTTGCATCTTTGTTTGTTGGAGTGCTAGAGTGAAAGGAACAATAAAAAAAAATTACTCTTATCTCATCTCCAGTATTTTATGTGAATACCCAGTGCTGCGCTATCAGAACAAAAGAATCTTGTGATGATCCTGAATTTGTAATGTGTGTTAATTTCTCTAGAAACTCTGCTTAGTAACATGGGTACAGAAGTAGAAACATATTTATTGTGTGTAGCGAAGTCAAATCTGCATTTTTTTATTGAAAAATAGAATTTTATTGTTATCCTTATCCTTATGATCGAGCACTTATTTTCTTCATTTCTTTTGAAGGTAGTATATTTTTATAAGAATCATATCAGAAAATATCTGATGAATATCCAGAGAACATGTATTTCCTACTGAATTTCAGAGCATGTCCATCCAACTTATTAACTCTAGGTGGCTCACTAGACAAATAAAATCAAAAGAATATAACAATTTTTTATCATTTGAGAACTTTGCTGGAAAAGATGATTAGGACTCAAGAAATACCTCATTTTCTTATTCAAGAAGGCAGTTTACTAAGATACTTCCTCAAAAAAAAGAAAGAAAGACATTTAGAACAAATAGACTGGAGGACTTCTGAAAATTTGTTTTCCGTCTTTATCCCCTTCCACTCCCCCAAAATATCCAGATAGTAATGTCATTATCATTAAAACTCAATATGATTACTTCAAGAATCACATAGTTAGATGCAACAAAATGTATTTGTCACACACGTCAGTTTAAGAAGGCACATTTGCTGAGCTAATTTAGGCAGCCTGTTTAAGCAACTGATATTTTTCTAGACTCCATTTCATTACCTAAATATTCTATTACAAGCAACCAACATGAACACAGTTGTGAATAGAAAAAATGGGCTGTATGCCCAACAGTCAAACATGCAGAATGGCAGAAGAAATGCTGAAATGCTGAAAATAATCCATACAACACACTGTAAACAGTCCCAGTATGTCCTTCTAAAAGTCATGTTATTTCTTCCATAAATTCAATCTATAATTTCTGAAGTTATTATGTTGCACTGTATTTAGAAATAATAACACCATTTTTACATTTTTAATTTCATGGTTTAACGATTTGTTTATTTAGAAACATAGGTGGATAAAAATCTGTCAGCAATACACATTATGCTAAACAGAAATATTTGAGTAAAACATATCAAGAAACAAATATCACCTCACTGAAAGGAGGGAAGAGAAAGAAAAGACAGACTGTAGGAGCATGTTTTTCATACTCTGAACATGAAAATAACTAATTCTTTATGATCATGTCTTATTACTCTGTGCTTCTACCAGAATGAAAAGATTAGCTACAATGAAGTGCTTTACATGTGTTTTCAACACACTAAATTTCATGGCTCACATGTGATCATAAATTCTTGTAATTCCATCTATATAAGAGCATTTGACCTCTTAAAACCCTTATTTTTGATTGGTCATTTGCTAATATTCTATTATTGCAAGGAGGTATTAAAATAAAGGGCTTTCAAAGCCTGTGGATTGATTGAGTCACAAGAGTTCAACCACATATCAGTACATTTCCTAGTTACTATTGGCCACAGCCAGTAAAAAGACAGAGCTTCTGAAAAAATAAAAATAGAGAAAAAGCTGTCAATATATTATTGTATCTTCTTATCTTTTGGTCCTAGCTCATATTGATTCTATTGCTTTAGCAAAACAAAAGATGCTTCCCTCCACTTAGCCTTAAAGAATTGCCTCCATTAGATCTGGCTAAGACATATGGTATAGAATCAGACAGTGACTCCATCACTTCCTTGGGCAGGCTGTTCCAATGCTTGACTACTCTTTCCGTGTAGCAGTTCTTCCTGATGTCTAACCTGATGTCTAACCTGAACACAACTGGAGGCCGTTTCCTCTTGTTCTAGCTGTAGTTATTCTGGAGAAGAGAAAGATCCCTGCCTCACTACAACCTCCTTTCAGGTAGCTGTAGAGAGTGATAAAGCGTCTTTTCCAGAGTAAGTAATCTCAGCGCCCTCAGCTGCTCCTTGTAAGGTCTGTGTTCCTGACCCTTCACCAGCTTCATTGCCTTTCTCTGGACCTGCTCCAGCACCTCAATGTCTTTCCTGTAGTGAGGGGCCCAAAGAACACAGTATTTGAGGTTACTAGCACTGAGTACAGGGGGATGATCACTTCCCTAGTCCTGCTGGCTACACTGCTCCTGATACAAGCCCCGATGATCACCTGGGCACACTACTGGCTCATGTTGAGCTGGCTGTTGACCAACACTTCCAGATCTTTTTTCACGACAGAGCTCTCCAGCCACTCTCCTCCAGGCCTGTAGTGTTGCATAGGGTTGCTATGTTTGAAGTGCAAGACCCAGCACTGGGCCTTATTGAACCTCATTGTGCCAAGCACATAAGATCTCAGTTTTTCAAATATTTTTTTTAGTCTTAGCTTAGGTTTCTATATAGGGTTTTCATCTTTCATCTTTCAAGACTGCAAGCAGTCCCTGGAGTATCATTCTCCTTAAGACTATGTACAGATTATGCAAAAGAATTATGTTGTCTGATAGTTTTGCCAATCATTTACTGCCTACATCCATGAAAATGAATCTGTGGTCTTTGGAGTTCTAGGTGGTGTCAACCTGATAGAGGAACGTTGAAAACGATCATGGAGATGATAATATTAGTCTTTGTAGGAAGAAGATCTAAATTAAATTTTAGATACACCCAAATGAAAAATAAAAAGGACATTCAAGATGGTTGTACAGGACTTAGAGTCACATGGAATAAAGTGGAATAAAGAAGGGAATAACCAAATAGAATAAAGAAGAGAAGAACCATGCGGCAAGGTGGTAAATCTGTAAAGTTGCCTATCCCATACAATGCATGCTATTTAGAGGGAAATCTGAAAGGACTTGGACATCAGTAGAGCTACACCATACATATAGTTGAATGACAAGCCCCAGGAGTTGTCATACTGAATTGGTCCACAGAGACTAATTAACACTACTTCCCTGCAAGACTAATTGGCACGGTACATCAACATTGGTGTACTTATTTTATTTCCAAACTTATAGGTAATTCATTCAAAGACAGCTCAAGTATCTCTGCAGAATCCTATGACTGTTGTATTATTTCCAAAGCTTTTTAAGCCAGTGACATATAAGAATAATAAAAAAGATTACCGAACCAGTCTGTGGTTTCAAAAGTCACACAAGAGGAGTAAGGGCCAAGTTGAATAAGGGTGAGCAGATGGAAAGAGCAGAAGTTGTTTTTATCTCCTGAGAACAGTATCAGAATTTTCTCCACAACAAATGATCATTTTAGTCTTGTAATTTAATAACCTTTAATAATCTTTGATATATTGAGTAGGTTTGCCTTTAACCCATTATGGATTTTTGCTTAGAAGTATTACATATTTTTTTCTACTGGTTGGAAGCAAGAGAAAACAATGTGGAAGAATACATTGCCTACTTTTTCAAAAATACCTTTGATAATCAGAATTTGATAATTATGAAGCATGAGTAACAACTGAGTACATTTATAGTTAAGAACGATATAGTCGTCTTCAGTGAGAAAAAAAGCCCCTTTCAACTCAAGAAAGAGGCATAATCTTCATCACAATCATGTGAAGTTTATAGAGAATGTTTTCACCATGAAGAGCAAACCTGTTATTAGCCCCTCAGCATGTTGCTCATTATATTAATATGTACATCATTCAGAAAGCCCAAATAGAGGACAAAATTGCTTCCCTTGGATTTGACATCCTGAACAACTACAGAGTAGGTAATTAATATAGAGTTATAAGCATATTTATTAAATATTTTAGTCATCAAGATTATGCTTAGTTTTAGGAATACTGAAAAAGAATTATTTTTTACATATACTGTATTATACATTTAGAGGTAGAAACATTCAGAATGCCTTCTAAATGTTCTAAATATATATTAAAATAAATTAATAGTGGAATGAAATCTTCAGTTAAAATACTGAATATGCAATGTAAAAAAAAAATCAAAATGTAATGGAATGTGCTTGAAGCACGAGTCTTTTAATACTATCTACCTCTAACAATTTTCAATAGATTTACTGCAGATAAAAAAAAAATTCTAGTTGCCTCACTTGACAAAAATAAAACAAATTATTTTGGCCACATAAATGAAAGCAGAAAATGAAATTCTATCTAAACCTCCAGAATATGTAGAGGCAGTTTAATAATCCATATGGATCTTCGATAAGAATCCAGGGCACTATCTATTAATTCCAAAGATGCATAGACATGATCAGCACTTTTTTTGTTTGTTTGTTTTAATCTTTGTTTTGAGAGATACCAGAGAAGATTGTTAGCAACTCCTTTGTGATTCACAGAAATACAATTTTTAAGTAGGCAAATGAAGAAAGGGGTTCAATGCCAAAATCAGTAATGATTCCAAGGAAATAAATTTTTCACATAATTTTATTTTTTAAAAAGGAACAGTTCAAACAAGTCAAGTCTGTGAATTAAAGAAACATTTCTTTTACCTTGCCCTTTGGCGGAGCTTTGATTTTCTTAAATTGTCTATATTTCTACCTATTTCCCCAGGTTTTTATGTCACTTGGGATGCAGAGTCATATGGAAGTCTCACTTAGGTGGGAATTGAACACCACACACACGTGAGGAAGGACACATAGTAAAAGAAATATGGTTTACCCAATACGACACACTATGGCTGAAAATTCAAAGCTCCACTAAGGTAACAAAAACTGGAGAAGCAACAAGCACTGGTAATCCTGTCTTCCAGGAATAGTGCCCACCAATATTAAAAATATTGTCTCTTAAAGAATCACAAAACAGACACAAAATGAACAGAGGAATAGTAGAGAATATCAGGTGATATCCTCCTAAATCAAATAATCCCACTTAGTTCAGTTAATGAATTCATAATCATGCCCTTTATAAATGGATAGATGCCTTAATACTTTCTCATTGATAATATCATATCATTCCTCATATCATATATGACATAATAGAATCTCATTGGAGATGTTGCAGCCTAATACAAAAAGGAATAGGTTGGATCACCCAGGAATTTAAATTGAAGCCAAAACAAGTATTGAATATTAAGTCTTAAAGAGACTAAGGGAATATGAAAAACTTGTTAATACTAAACAGCAGGATAAATAACTGGGTAGTCATGAGGGAGAAAATTTTTTTGTGATACATCCCCTCTCCCTCTTTGCCTTAAGCTTAAGCCTCATATGTTTTTGATAATTTAGAGGAATGAATTTCTGCTCTCTTTTCTACAGCCCTGACTGAATACAGGCTGAAATTAATATTTAGCCTGTCATCAACACTCCTAATCAGAAAGCATTATCTATTGAATAAATACTGTCATTCCATCATCAGGGCTTTTTCTGACATTCTTTCCCTCTTTGAGGCCCATATTGTAATAATGCAGAACTTGTCTTGTGTATACTAATTTTACTCCTCAAAATTTTGTGTTATTTGGTTACTCTTCTTTTAACTGCTGTTAACTCTACATCAATTTTGTTTTAATTCATTAGGTACAGAGTTGTTTTTATTTTTATTTTTTTTTGATTCTCCTCTTTCAAAATCTTATAAGGAGAATAGCACTTAAAACCTACCAAAAACCAAGCCAAGGTCAAAAACATGAGGATATTCAAACATTTTGATAAAGCTGTATGCATATCTATGATTAAGACAGCAGTGCAATTGCTAGGGTACTAAAAATAGCAAATATTCTTCATTATGGGAATTTTACAGTGCTTAGAAGGAAAGTAGGAATCAAAAAGAATACCTTTTTTTTTTTTCAGTTATACATTCCTATTTTTTTACCAGACACTATAAATGGCACACTGTGTACTTAAAACCAAAGGTGTAATCATCTCCAAGATATCAAGATTCTGAGATATAGCTCTGAAGTAAAATCTATATTTTTTTTGTAAAGTATTGCTGTACTATGTTCCTGTTTCACAGAAAATAACAAATATGTTGTTTGAATGTCCCTGTAACTGTGACTAACTAGGGCTTATCCAAGGACAGATAATGTAGCACCAACATTCAGTACTGATGTCAGCAGGGAATATTCTAATTACATATGATGAATATAAAACATCATATATCGTATGATCACATGATCATATGATGTAAGCATGTGAGCAGAGGCACAGGTTGTCTAGAGAGTCTGTAGAATCTCCATCCTTGGGGCTATGCATGATTGAGTAACCTGCTGCAACATCAAAGTTGATCCTGTTGAGAGCAGACAGCCAGAACAAGAGACCTCCTCGAGTTCCTTCTAACCTAGACATTTCAGTGAACTGAAATATTCATGCCACATCTATAGCATTGTCACTTCTCTCCATACAGAACCATACAAATAATACAAATAATATGGTTCAAGGGATCTGATTGCAGGACAGGATCATGTCTCCGGGGTGCTTGGTTCCATCTCCTTTGATTGCACCAATGGCCGCTGCTGTCTCCCTCCTCTTCCTTCTTCCTCTTTGTTCAGAGTCTTTACGGCTAAGTCAAACAAACTCAAATCAGAAGAAATGACAATTCCTGTAAACTCAAACTTCGAAATTCCATGCGGATTTCATTCTCTAAGTCAAGATTTATCTCACTTGTGATACAAAGAACAACTCAAGAGAACAAAACCCTTTTTTAAAAAAAATCTATTTAATAACGCAAATCATTTGAAATTTGAGTCTTCCAGTTAGTTTGTCTAATTGCTTTAAACTGTTTCTTTTCCTTAGAATGTTTAAAAGTCTTATTTAGACATTAAAAATCTAAGCATACTGATAATATAAATGGTATGTAATTATCATCAAGTTCAGTTTTGCCACTACCAACAAGCTGCATTTTTAACAAAGCTGGGAAATTGCATTAGCTTTGCCAGTTCATATTTAAATATAGTCTTCACATCTGTTGAGAGAAAAATGCTCAAATTTGAAGTATATTTTGAGTATATTTTCTAGAAATATTTCATACACAAAACACATAATTCCTGGAGGATTATGCCACTATTTCCATTTAATTAAATTGATTAAAGTAAGTCATAGTTTAACCCCAAGGGGAAAATCAATTTGTAAAAAACTCTCCAGCAGTTCTGCAGAGTCACTATGTGTGTGTTTAGTCAGGGAAAGTGCTGCTGTCTGATCTTTTTCTAGCCTGCTTGACTAGCAAGAATCTTATATGAAGAAGTCATACAGTGCCCTCATAGGATATAAAATAAAATTCAGTATTATTATAATCCATCCTCTACCCTAAATGAAAAAAAAAAAATGTGTGGACTAGATCCTGTATGCCATCGATCCTTTCCTATGTCTTGGAATGTTTTTGTGACTTTTAATGATTTTGTGGCTTTTATCTGAAAAAAAATACATGAGGTTAATATCAAGGGTACAAACTAATCTTTAGGGTTATATTTTCACTAAGAGGTGCATTTATTTGGTATCTTTGCTATGCTGGTTTCACTGTTTTGACAGAAGACAAATTTCTGGAGAACTCTGCATTTTATATTTTAGTTGGATTTTTCTTATGGTTCTATTGTAGCATTCATCTGTTAACAACAAAAATCAGTCTAACTGAAACAGAACTGTTTTTCTTTATTACTTTATATTTCCCTTGCATTAAAACTGTTTATTAAAAAACAGTGCTCTTTATCAGACAGATTATCTCCATTTTTCAAAGCAGAAACATCTTTCATTCCAAAAAGTGCTGTACTCCGCAACTAAGAGGGTAAAATGATTACTTTTTTGTTAGTTTACATTCTCTCCCTCCCTTTGTCCACCAGTGACAACACTCCTTAGGTTTCTTTCTTGTCTCAGAAGATAGTTTAACAGAAACAAACAAACAAACAAACAAACAAAAAAGATACAGTCAAGAAATTTTGAAAAGAAAACATTGTTAAGAGATTTTGGTGCTCTCACACTGCGGAGTTCATTCATCACCCTATTGAAACACCTAATTAAATGCTAATTATATGCTTTCTCACCAAGAAATATGTTAACTCAAATTCTTCCATTGTATGTGCAAAACAAAAGAAAGAAACAAAGAAAAATCTTCAGTATGATTTTTCTAGCAGTCACCATAGGAACATAAACAATTAAAAATAAATGACAATAGTGAAAAGCAAGAGTTTACACAATAATTTAAATAAAAGTTTACATTTGAAAATAAAAAAAAGACAGTTCTTATAAAGGAATGTTCATAAAGAAACAACTATAAAAAAGAAAATTAATGTTAAAATATATTTTAATGAAGTGAATCAGTGTGAATAGTTTCCATTGGAAAACATATTCAAAACATAACCTGTGAAAACTAGATGATGATGCATACTTTACACATTCTTTCAAGCAATATATATGCAATGTAACTTTGTAATATCATTAAATTGGAGGTAAATTAAATAATATTAGTACTTTTTAAAATCTATTTTTATATAATTTGAGAAGCAGATTAATTACTTAGACTTTAACTTTTTTCCTATCCAAGATTTTATGCAAAAATATTGAGAAATCTATTTTAGGAAGTTCACAGTGAAGCTTTCAATGTCTTCATTAGGAGTTTGGTCAAAGTTGAATGATTTTTTTTTTTGATAAATCATATCAAACATAGTAACTAAAAATTTCCTTCAGAAGTTTCCTTTTTTTTTTGTGATCCTTAGGTGTCATTCACAGAGAACCCTTTCCTTCCAGCAGAAATGCAGAGGTTTAGAATAAACTTTCCTTTTATTTTGCTGAAAAAACTGTCATAAAACATTTTCATAGCAACAGTGTACTGTTTATCCACTACTGTGTAGTCTTACTAGTGACTAGCTGGATTTTAAATTCATTTAACTTACCTGCTATCCTGGAAATGTAGCAAGCATGATCTGACATAGGGGTTCCTACCAGTAAGTAAGCTGAGAAGGAAAGTGTCAATCAGAGTGACGAGTATAGCAGGTGCAAAGAATCAGAGTCATAAAAATGCAGTCAGTAACATGGTGAAAGATGAAGAAGGCAGGATGGACAGCCAAAGGCAAACAGCTACTGAACGCAGAGAAGAAGAGATTTATTGGCTCAGGGATCTTGCAAGGCTCTCCTGCTTAGGACATGGGAAGAATAAACTGTTATCTAGGTCTCCTTGAGATTCTAATAAATCAATGAATAACCTAAAGAGTGCCAATAATTTTACTGAGTATTTCCTATTTTATCTAATGAATGACTAGATAATAGAGGGAGCTGTGAAACTCGTAACACATTTCATGAGTGCAAAAGTTGGTCTCTCATCTCTGGATTAGCTGCCTTTTCCTCCTGTGAGGAGCTCATAAATATGCTCAGGTTTATTTTGATCTAAATGTTTTAGTCCCAAAGCTGCCCAATTATATTTCATTAAAGTTCAGTGGATATGTAGAAAATAAGATTTCCTTAGTAAGCTACTTAATATGCCCATTGTCATAACAGAAATAAAAAAGAGGACACAAACTATAAGAATTTATTAAAGGGTGGAAAGTTATCTGGAAGTTTATCAAGTATAAGTTGCCCTTTTAACTACAGTAGCAATGATACATCTATGAAGCCACTTACCTTGAAAATGAAATGATAGCACAGGATTACATGGACACACAAAATAAGAAGGTTTAGTAATTTAGTAGGACAGTAGAGGGAACTGAAAAAAATGAAATTTTTGAGAGCAAAATATGTTAATTAGTTGGGATAAGTATCTTCAATGTGTAGGAAATCGAAGAATAGAGATTTCCAACTCTCTCATAATAATTTAGTGGTTGACTCCTCTTTCAAATGGAGCTGTTAGAAGGTCTTTGAGAAGGGCACCTGAAATGTTATCTACTTTTTATTTTCTTAGAGTCCTTCAAACTTGGATAAAACAAAAAATATCATTGTTTACATAGGTCTATTTATTGCCTAATTCATATCCAATAAATTTCTAAATGAAGTTAACATCAGTTGTCCTATTAATAGTTAAAATCAATAGTTAAAATCTCAGGTTTTCATCTTCTGTTACAGGATGGTGGTTTAATACGATATGAATTCCCTCAGAAAAGAAATCTGTAAGCTTCTGAACTGACTTTGTTTTTAAGAGGATGGTCTTTTGTTTTCCTGTAAATTTCCTGTAAATTTGGTTCAACTGTCCATGAAAGTTATGAAAGATACCACTAAGTGTGAAAAATTACAAAAAATGCCAGGAAACCTGTTTACTGCCTTTATTTTAAATAATAATGATTCATAGTATTTTTAAAATTTGAAGACAGTCATATTTTCCTGTTTTTCTTATTTTTCTTAATTTGGTGTTTCCAACTACTGATCATAACTGAATTTCAATAAACACAAGTATCAATAATTTATGAATAGGTATAGCAAATATACAAAAAAATGTATATATTCATAAGTATATGGTTTTGTACAGCTAAAAAGCTGGTCATAATATTAGCTGTGCAATAGTCTCAGACTATCGCAATGAAGTCAGAAACTACTAGGACTTTAAAATTTAAATTGGATTAAGCCAGAAAAAATGGAATACCTGCATACAAGACCCTCAGCTCTACATAAAACACTACTGAATGAAGACATGGTAAAGGCATTCAGGATTTCAATTCAATCTTAGATCTTACACAGTGTTACAGGAGAGGTTTCTGTCCTGCATTGCTAGTTATTTTCTTTTTTTTTTTTTCCAGTAGAAAAATAGATAAATAAAAATCAATCAGGCTATTCGTAGATCCTTCATCTCGCTACAATGAGTCTTCTCTCTGCAGGACAAGAATAGACATGCTGGTACTTCTATATTTTGAATGTTACCTCTGTGCCAGAAGTGCCAGTGGAATCATCTTCTAATATTAAAGATAAAATAATTTTTTTGAAGAGCTCAGCTCAAATGGAGAAAAAATAAACTTTGCTCCAATAGCTTGTATTTAAATGAAGTTTTCTAGTGACAGATTTGACTTTTAAACAAGTATTATGCCTTAGAATAGGCAGAGGAATGCACTATGATCCATAAATACTGAGTTTTTATTGATATGACATTGATTTTTTTATATTGAATAATGAGGCAAATACCAACATGTATTTGCTGCCATGGAAACCTGCAGTTGCTTTTAAATATGACAAGATACTGTGAGAAAGCAGGTGCATACTTGTATATGTGTTCTTGTTGGAGAACGATTATTTAACTTGAAGGAAAACTATCACAACGGACAGACAAGAAAATATGTTCTTTCATATTCTCTTTACAGATATGCACTCTGAGAATTGTCTGTGCTTGAATCTGGGTCAACAGTTTGACTGTTGCAGTAAAATTACTTAAATTTGGAAAAAAAAAGACTTTTTTTTTTAACGGCTGATGATTACATATAGACAAGCTTTAATAAAGAAACCAGCACTGCTTAAGAACTGAATTTACAGGTGCTTAGTGACGATTCTGTACACTGGCCTGGCCTCAAGTGTTTTTTCGGATTTTTGCTACTGTAAACTGACAGAGATTCATTGTCCTTCTCCTAAAAAATCTTGTAATACAAATCGTACTGCAAATATGACTAAACAGTAAAAGTATATGTACTTTTATCAGTATGCCCTTTGACACACACTCTCAAATACAAACACAATCTTTCTTAATTCATTAGGTGATTATTTTGACAATAAAGCAAGGGACATTTTAGAACAATATAATCAAAAACATTGTCAACAAAACATGAATGTCATAGCAAACACTTATCTATGTTACTTTATTGTACAGTGTATAACATATAGCATTTTATTTTTTGTTGCTGAGAAAGCATACAGATTTGTGGAAAATTGAACAGTGAAAAATATTTCTAAGTCTTGATCTAAATGAATCGGGACATTTACACTATTTTGGTTTTGGTTCTAACAGTCACCACCTAAAGCGCCACAGAGTCACTAGACCTTCATTAAGCCTTTTGGTATCTTTTCAGCTACCAATAAGCTCTTCATACTGAACATGGACAGGAAACCTGATAGACACTGTTTCTATGTTTTCCATTGTACTGAGGAATTATATCTTATTAGGGGTTATTTCCACCAATGACCAACCAGCTAATATGAATGGCAACCAGCCCCACGTTAGGGACTTCAGCAGATTAATGTAAAATTTAATTCAAAAAGATTTCTTCAGTTATGTTCTGAAAGACAGTTATGCATTACTTGTTAAAATGACTATTTTTCATTTTAAAAATCTTACCTAGCTTTGCATTTTACATAGGACACTGTAGCTTGTCTTTATTTTGTATGCGCTCACTGCAGTTGAGAATAAGTTCTGCAAGAATTTTTTCATTAGATGATGATAAATTGATGAGCAATTCTGCTATTTGCAGTAATGTTTTTCGGCAGTGAATTTGCTAGACCATAGCATGATGCTCTTTTTGGATCTCAGGTTACTAGAAAAGCTTACAAGGTCTACTGATGTCCTACAAGACAGCGGTTTGGACTCTTCTGAAGATGTAGATGAGAATTTCCATTATAGTCATAATTTATGATTCCATTCTTTCCTTCAAATTTTGGCATAATAAAATTTCAGCCATTCATTTAAATCTATTATGAAATGGTCTTTTATGATAATGAAATAAGATTTTGAGATGAAAGTACGACATCAGGACCTACAGAGTTATAGTCTAAATATTACTCAATAAACTATTATCTACACATCTTGAGTATAATTGAGTTGTGAGAAAACAGAAAACCATAGCTTTTGAAAACTAGAAATATCTGAAATATCTTCGCCCTATAGCAAGAGAGAGAAAGGGAAGGATATCTTTTCCTATAGGAGAAGATAAAGAGGGAAGGCAACCTTCCCTCATAGAGCCTCCTAAGATAACTCCAGACATGAACAATGAAAAATACCCTCTTTATTGATATTCCTTGCTTGCTCCCTAGATTGTTCCCCGTGCTACAGTGATCTGTATGAAAAATATTAGCTTTAGCCTGAGTAGTTTGAAAAATATCACTTTAACATCATTGTATGTGGAGCCTATATTCATTTTATGTGATCATGACTATTCCATCTGTTAAAATACATTATTTCTTATTTTGGTATAATAAATGCTGGTGCAAGGAATGAAAGGAACATGTGAAAGAAAAACAAAAAAGTGTTTTCTGATATGTTAATATTAAATTCTTCTCATTGAATAAATTTACTTAGTAATTATACAACAGTTTTAACTCACACTTTAATAATATCTCAGTACTTTTTTTGCCATTTACAGGAAACTAGAAAACAGCTTACATTCCATGATTTAGTTCAGCTTTAATATGAAAAGAGAATAAGAAAATGATCAGCTTTTAAGGGTATAAAAATCAGTATCAAGAAATCTTATTTATTTCTAAATTATGTTGAAATAGATTACTATTTCAATAGTTACTGCATGCATTTTATTAAATAAGCAAAAAAATGGCTTTCAAAACAGTCTCAGTTTCCTTCACATATTTTCTGTATCATTTGAAAGGTTTTCACACCATATGTGTGTGTGTGCCACATGTTAAGGTTAGCGGTAATAAAGTTTCTTTGTATTCAACAAAAAGTTCTATAAAAATAGGATCATTGTAGTCAGTGTATATGGAAGTATGGGATAAAAGTTATGAAAATGTAGATAAAGCTGTACACTACTGCATACATTAGAATATAGTTTTTTTTAAAAAAAAAATCTAACTTTTGTGTTTCACTATTATTGCATCCTCAGTAGGACAGCTAGGAGACTCTTTGATAAAGCAGTACCAGGAGACCTTTGCCTCCAGGGAGCTAACATGATTGTGCCATAAATCTGAAACAGATTTACAGAAGCAGAATATACAGGTCTTATTTTCTTTTACAAGGAAAGTGGTCCAACTAAAAATTAGTAAATTACGGTCCTTAACAGAGCATAGAGGTTAATCATTAGTAGAACTATGGCATTATTAATAATCTTAGTAATCATTCAAGGTGATTCAAGTCTGTATGAAAGACACTATCTAGTCTTCCAAAATAAGATTGAGACCCAGCTACTCACTTTGTCTCTGCATATTGCTCTTGGAGACCTATAGGTTTCTAAGAAACCAAGAAAGATAAAGATGTTGAAAAATATGAATTAAACTTGCTCTTGACAAAGATTATACAAGAACTGCATGCTTATTTTAATTCCACGCTATACTAAAACATTCCTGCCTTTTTACACCTTAACAATGAATTGGTGTATCATTGTCAGTGAAGTAAGAGCCATTGAGCTGATAAATTTTGTTTAAAGCCTATGAAAAGCATTCATAAATGGTACAATACAACTCTCCACCAGAATTTTAAATATTTTCTTCAGTAGTAAGCAGAGACCGATTCTTTGATTTAATATCAACGATGAAGAAAATGTGAATTGTAACATAGGATTTGTAACACAGTACTTGAAGGCTGCCTTCAAAAGAGAAAGGAGTAAACTACACAACCTATAACAGATTTGTCTGGTCTGCTATGTTACGCAAATATAGAAAACAAATTCATGTCTATATATTTACATTATTGTCTCCTAGTCAATATTTCTTTAACTCAAATTAATTAGACTGTATACCTATGTTTTAATAGGGTTTATTTGCCTTATTTTTACGGCAATAAAACTATTTTTAAAGGACGTGGCTTGGGAAAAACATTAATTTACTTGATATTTAGTATATCAGGAATCTCATTGAATAATACTCTATTCTCATTGAAAATTAAGATTAGGTAACTTCAGCCGAAAAAGTTAGACAAGCTTCATTATTTTACTTATGAATTCGTAACTAAATTGACAATTTTTCTTGTGTCCAATATTTTTAATAAGGTTGGCATGATAAAAATACACAATCAGCATTTAGAGAAATCTTCAAATTATACCATTTATGTAAGTGTTCGAAACAATTTTGTTAATGAAATATTGTAAATTATTTTCCACATTGAGAACATAACATAGAGTAATGATTTCTTAGCACAAAATAATTTTAATTATTGTTCATTGCTTTTATAAAAACAACAGGAATGATTAGGAGTACCAATGTGTTCAGAACATTTTTAAACAGCAGCAGTATTTTTATAGATAAAAAATTACCAAAGCTATTAACAGGATTACAAACATTGACAGTTAATAAAAAAAAAATCATTTCCTATATCTCAGAGAAGGTAAGAGGGAGGAAACAGTAAGGATAAATGTTCATATTCTTTCCATCTTCCACTATTTACCTTGTGGCATTATCAAAACAAATGTTGAAGTTGCACATGAAGCATTGTAACAGTGGAACACAGACTTTGATAGCCTTTTCTGTATTTTTTTAACCTACAAATATCTTCTCTTATGCTTTTAAATCTTACGCTATTAATAGGTAAGTACAAAGTGTCTGAACTTACAATGCAAGCCATAGAAATGTTCATACATTCAATTAGTTTACTAAGGACTTTAATATCTGGCCCAAAGGATGCAATAGGTTACTCATCATGAAATATTTTAAAATAAAAGCATGATCCTCTATCAATGCTACTGGAATTCTGATCTCATTTTCATCTATCAAATATGCGCCAAAAAGACCTGCTAATGCCTTTTATGCTGAGCTTTCACTAACTAAAAAAGAAAAAAAGAAGAGAATTCATCATAACCCACTTTAGCATAGCAATTGGAATAAGAGCAGGAGAAAAAAAGGCTCCATAGGAGAAATTTTTTTCAAATCCAGCAGGTGTAGAAGGTGGTAAGAGAAAAGTCTTTGTTGAGAGTTATTCTGAAAATTTTGTAATAAAATCTGTGTAACCAATGTGACTTTCATGCTTTGATATATCATCATAATGGAAGAAATACAGAGGTGAATCTAAGCACCTCTCAAATAGAAAACAATTATTTTTAAAATACATATATTAAGAGATTTTTAAAGACTTCATTTTTGCTTTCAAGACTGCAGAAGTGCTAATTATTGAATGTTTCTGCAGAAAATAACAGACTAAGGACAGGTTCATAAACATACTAGGGATAATATCCTCCTACTTTAGTCTCTGAGGTGATTAGATAGGGATTTTGAGAATCATGTGTTTTTTCTTCAGACTCAAATAACACTGAAGATCCTGTTCAAAATATGTGTTTTCTTCATTTCCTAGACCACCAATTTTTCAGTCTTCTAGTCTTTTCTTAGGCTCAACATCTTGCTTGCAAGCTATTTTATTTTCCTTTTAGTAGTCAAATATCAACTTCATCACAAATACTTCAAGATGAATTAATCAATGAAGAAATACTAGTATTAACACAGCAAAACAAAGATTTCTATTTTGTTGATGGGGGGAATATTTGTTCTAGCAACATGTAGCAAAGGTGTAAGCATCCAAACAGCAGCTAATGAATGTAAATAATATGTTAACTTTCAAAAAATCACTTCTTATGGCATCTGTTACATATTGCAATGATAATGTAAGATTTTGTTGTTGTTGTTGTTGTTGTTATTGTTGTTATACAAGAATCAGTAACACTCTTTTAGAAATCTGCTTTTTTTTCTGGTAATGAACTTGGACCTACATTTGTCTGCATTTTTTTTTTTTCAAAGAAAAGTGTAAGTTATCTGTGTTAAGTACCTTCAATGTTCTGGCATATCACAGAAAAGTCAAGAATTATATTAAGATCATATCAGAAAAAATATTGAAAAAAAAAAAACCTTTTCTGAGATTGTAATTTATCATTATTTAATGTGTATGTATTCTTGATGCAGAGATTTTTAAGGATTATTTGGGTGAGCACACAGTTCAGCTAATGGTCGTGCTAAAGACACTGCTTGTTATAAAGCCATACTGAAGTAGCTTCAAGTAGACCTGGTAAGAATTTTTTCAGTATACTAGACTTTCATGCCAAAAATACCAACTAACCAGAGTGACCAGAATTTTTAATTTTCATCAGATCTTAGCAGTTCAGTAAGTTTTCATCATATCATAAGCAGATAGTTAATGATCTGTCCTGGCCATTATTGGAAATTAGATTTCCCTACATTTTTAAAGAAGACTTGTCACTGTGCTTTATCTCACAGTTTCTATTAAAACATCATTTTCACCGAATAGCTACAAATGAAATTTAAGCATTTACCAAACTGACTGAGGATGTGGTATAGAATCAGGTTAATTTTTTTTTTTTTTTTTTTTTTTTGTAAAAAAACCCACTATATCTATGTTTTCATATTAAAGTTAGTTACATTCCAGTGCTACAACTTATCCAAAACACTGTCTCAGAAACTGAAGGGTGGAAAAGTGTGATGGATGTACTCTCACTTGTGTGTAGAAGTGAGCCTGGGTCTGACACAACTGCAACCAAATTGAACCATGTCACTCCCATATACTTGGCCAAGCAAATTTCCAGACTTGAGCTGTCAGTAATGTCAGAAATTTGTTTTCTTGCTATGCTTCAAAAGACTTAATAAAACCTGCAAATGCGTGTCCCGAGCTTCACGTGGAGTATTATCTAAATACCTATTTTTCTATATCCCCAAAAGCCCATTACATGGCACTCCTTTAATGAGGACAAAAATAATCATCACAATTTGCTTCCTATCTGCCTAAGTCTTCCTTAAAATGTGAATATTTGAGGATTGTAACACACAGAAATGGCCATGGAGACAATGCTTAAAAATCTCAGGGGACAAAACTGAGCACAGCTAAGTGTGTGGCACTCCTGTACACTCCTTCCCCCTCTCTCTCATCAGTTTGCTCAATATCCAACATATGCTGCTTCCCATGTTTCCAGAGATGATGGAGAGCTGATCATGCTGTGGCAGCTGCCAAACACCCAGTTAGTAGTAAAACTCCCTAGCCATATGGATATTAGTCATCACTGTGTGGTATTCAACATGGCATCCATAACATAAAGGGGGAGAGATTCTGGGGACTCATTTGTATCTCATGAAATAATTTCCAGTGCCTATCAAATCTTAAACAAACAGCTCTTTTCCAGCATAACTTAAGTGTCTGTATTTCTAAACACTCACTCAGACGAAAAGTTGTACACTGTAAAAATCAAGTGGCTCACCCCGTTTGCAATGTTTGCAAACCAGTGATTTTTAAGATTCATACTTTCTCACTGTAGATTGAAGTCATGCAGACAGAGTCTCATGAGCAGAACATTATGTTTTTATTTACCTTTATCCATGTCGATCTGGCCAATTGTTTTTATACTGGGGCAACCGTAGAAAATTAAACATATAATTTTTTAATCCTTAAAGTAGTGGGAGTCATCAGTGTTGCTCTATTTTAGTCAAAATACACTTACATAATTGTAACTTTTAAAAACTCACATGACAGTTAACAAATATAGTTCAACCTCTTCATTACAGTACTTGCATGTAACGTGGAAAAACGGGGAGAGTATGTTCCTGCTTTCCAAAATTTGCTTTCTTTCTTCAGCCTCTGAAAGCACAGCAACAGCAACTCTTTTAAGATCTTTTCCAAACCCAGAAGCATCAAAAAATGTACATTGCTAACGAAACCATTCATTCAGTGCAATTAGTAACCACTGATCGTGAGGTCAGAGTTTCGTAACTAGTGCAGTTGCTGCCATTATGGCTAGTGGGATTTCTGACACTTTCCCACCTCTCCAGCCACTTCTCCTGTTTCCACATTCTCAAATGCCCCTCTGATCTGCCAGGACTGCTGTTTGAGGCAACCGTGAAAGCAAGCCAACCCACTGTTCAAAAGGGAAAATAAAGCCTAAAAGATGTCATTTTAATTGTACAGCTCATGGCACTATCCAGAATGGTCTCATATATATTTCTCTTGATGTGGTTTTCTTTATTTTTGTTGATAACTGAATATATCTGATTTTCAGTTCTTTAAAATTTCACAAGAAGACTCTTCTGAGAGCCATGAAAGAAAGAAAATGCAAGCAACTGCCAGAGTAACAGACTTCAACTTCAGAATAATAAAAATATAGTTTTAAAGTGTCAATGTTTAGCCATGCATTTTTATTTTACAAGCAAGATGTTCTACTTATCCATTTTCCAAGGAATTCAAACACAAACACAGGTCTCTCTTTGAACTGTAGCTTAATATGACAGCACAATACTAATGTAACCCCTCCTGGCTGGGTGGGGCCGTACTGAGGTTTTGTGTCACAAGAACACAGAAGATAGATATGAAACTTTTTTGTTTGTTTGTTTGTTTTTATATCACTATCAGCTTCCAAAATGACTCTGGAAGAAAAAAAAAAAATACATATAGATAATGAAGATGTGGTTGGTTTGTAATTTATCTGAGAACTCACTACCTTCTTTTTTAAAAAAAATGAGTTTTAGAAAGACAACCTAAAATTTACCAACAGTTTCAGGCCCCAGAAAATAGAGTAGGTTCATCTTCATAGCATGCAGTGAAAATAACTACTTGATCATCACTAAGATTTCTCTCCATTTATAAAATGACAAGGAGAGGGAGACAGAATCTAAGAAATTGCTAGTATAAATGTGGAGCTAAAAGAGGTGTTCAGAAGTTGTTGAACACTTAAGTAAGCTTGTATGAGAAAGTCCTCACTTGTCAAGCTTGACACATTTTCCGTAAGAATTCAGCTGCCTCAGAGTATCATCAGAGCCTTTGAAATTTGTATTTGACAAATCAAACCTCCATCTCTTAAGATCCACATAGTCAGATGGAAAACTTGAGGGTTATCTCCCCTCTATTTTGAAATGGAATGCAGATAGAATAATTGAGAATATTTCAAAGAGAATTATTTCAAGGAGAATTATTGATTTTTCAATTGCCTTTTTTCATGATAGATGTATTGATTTTTGAGTAGGTCATTGCCTCTAAATATTTAAAGGATCCTTCATATTAAAGTCTTTATATATGCAGAAAAAAACAGGGACCATTTTCTCAAACAGATTTATAATAAAATAAAACAACCTCCCACTTGGAATTTATGAGGAAGTGTCACATCAGAGAAAAAAAAAACACAGGAAATTTCACAGGAAATACATGGATTATTAATAATATTTTTAAAAAGAATAATATATGCAGTTTTGTCCTTTTTGACAACTAAAAATTAAGGAAAATATCATTATAGAAAATTATAGGTACTAAACCTATTGAGTTTTTTTAAAGTCCAGCTCTTATCAGGAGACATGGACTACTTTGAGAATGACTAAGCAAAGCAAGGGATGTATGTATAATGTGAAACAACTTGAATACTGTTCAATAAGAGCTGTACTCTTCAATCACTATCTCAAGGACAAGATGTATACTTACAAAAGAAAAGGAGATTTTTAACGTTTGAAAAGGGATAAATCATACAGTAAAGAACTCTACTGCAACAAGCTTCAGGACAGGTCAGGTCTACAGGATTTCTCATGAATGTCTCCAAGATTACTCTGGAATGTGTCCAAAATGATCTTCATACTTCGAAATACTCAGGTATGGCATAAGATATATTTAGCTAATTTACTTTTATCTGTCCTTTATGATATACATGGTGGTATATTCAGTTCCTAAAGATTATGTTGAATAAAAAACAACTACCTTGAAATTATTTTAGAGATTATTTGATATCATATCTCCTTAAGGTTAAGATGTGCTGAAATTTGTTAAGTGTCCTACAAAAACCTATGTTTTTCTTAAAAGGGTCTAGCTTAAGAATTTATCAGTGAGGAGGGTGAGGAGGAAGACTACATTTCTGAATTTTCTAAGTCAGAGTCATTCTTCATTAAATCATCTGAGACAACTTGTTTATATTCATATGAAGCTCATTTCAAAAGCTAAACTTTAAACAGATTGTGTCTAATCAGTAAAACAGATTTTCAGTTAATGTAGGCTCCTAACCCTACATGTTGGCTTGTAAATAAAATATAATGGATATTTAAAATACAGCTATTTAAAACTGTTAAGATTTAGTACAGAACTACACATGTCTATTCTGTATAATAAAGTGAGTCTTCTGTACAAGAAAATACAAATTTGAATGGCAGAAGGAACATAGATATATATAAATATATATATCATACACACACACACAAAAGGAAAGTTGGCACTACAGAAACAATGTGTTGATTGAGTTGATATTTACTTTGATTCTGTTCACAGAAGTCAACTGGCAGAAAAGCTGGTAACACCCAGATGCTAAACCCCTGAGCTTAACTGGGACCACAACTTTTTACAATCTGAATAATTTTCTAGTATAACTGTATAAAGAAGGAAAATACTTATTTTTGCCTAGTTCAAGGCTTTAATCAAAAACTATACTATTTAAGGAGTCAGGATAAGACTGGTGAAATCAAGGTCAGTAAATGAGGATTTCATAAACTAGAAAAATAAGGCTGCCACAACTAGACTACTTCATGTATCTATCTATAAAGATGAGGATTCATGACGTGTTTTCTAGGTTTTGACACCTGAATAGGAGAGATCCTACCATCTTTGGGAAAACTTCAGCTAGGAACAGTGGTGAGCACTACTCCAAAGCACATATAATTCCTCTG
Source organism: Crypturellus tataupa (assembly GCA_034781795.1). Lineage (NCBI taxonomy): Eukaryota > Metazoa > Chordata > Aves > Tinamiformes > Tinamidae > Crypturellus > Crypturellus tataupa. The sequence continues at coordinate 579,170 of JAWLRI010000285.1, forward strand.
CTAACACAAATGTGCAGACACAGAAATATTTCGGTGAAGGAAACTGGATCAGCTTGTGACATCTGGAAAAAGATAAGTGGTGTTAATAACTTAATAACTTTCACTTAGTAATAAATATGTCTAACATTAAAATGTACAGAGAAATGTGGCTGTCAATCTACCTGCAACATCAATAACAAAAGCATGCAGACCATGTAGCATTTCTACAGGACTGTAAGCATAGTCTTAGTCTTTTAAATCTGGTTGTATATTTGCAATTTGGCATTTTTCTCTGCTAGCAGAAGGGATTATACTTTGTTATCTAGTGTTACTCAAAAAAAACCCAGTAAATCTAAATTTATATATTCTAAGCTGCAACTTTTTGTATAACTAATATATTCCTTCTAATTGCTAATCCTTCTAATTGCTCAATCTAGTCACAAATGACAATCATAGACAATATGTGCTTTTTCTACTTGTATTTTATATTTAATACAGTCAAATAATTTTATAATTTTATACTTTTAAACTGCAGTATTACAAGTGCTTGCTACGCATTCCAGTTTAAAAAGCGGTAAATTTAACTTACTTAAGACAACTACATCTAGGATAACATGATCCTTAATTTTTAAAGGCAGTCTATCTTATCGTCTTATGATGATTCTTGTGATGATTCTAAGATGAAGGGGACCTAATTTTCAAAGATCAAATGTCAAATTTGTTAAATACGGGTTATTTTAACACACTTTAATTGATATTCTCCAATCTATATTTATTTCTATTACTATTATCAAATCTGAATTTACATCCAGATATGGATTGAGAAAGTGGGTTTTACAGCCAGATAGAGATGAAGTTCAAATTGTACTTAGAATAGCAAACTGTGAGGTATAAGTTTCAGGCTCAGATATGGTTGCAATCACACACACGAAATTATTGAGAAAAAATTTTTAAAATTATTTGAAAATTGTTCAGAATATTAAAAACTGAATAAATAAAAAAGGAGAAATCTTGGAGCTACTACTAGACAATACTCAAAAATAACTTCTCCCATCTTTTTTTCAGGCAAGAGCAGGTGTATTCAGACACTTGTGCACAACAGTCTGATTGCTTTCTATTTATAGTCATTTGGATTAAATGCTTAAAAATAGTTCAGTCTTAATTAATTTGAGGAATACAATACATGTAATAATCTGAATGACGTTTTCAGTTAGGTTTGGTATTCATGTCTGCTCCTGGATGTGTGTTTCTAAGACTCAACTAATACGACTACAGAAACAATTTAAAATTCCACACATAAGCTTTCTGGAGAAAGACTTTACGTGATGTTGATTGTAATTGTGATCAGATTGACATATGACAATGTCTGATAAAATTAGAAAAAAAAAAAACTCTCAATTATGTTTTTTTAGAATCTGTAGTACTCCTCAGTTCATTTACTACAGAATAAATTTCTGGGGCCAGTAGCTCTGGTGTATTGTATCATATGTATACATATGATGTGTATTTGTAGCCCAAAGGGGTTATTAAACTTGCACATTGATTTCATCTTCTTGTCCCTCTTTGTTTAAAAATGAATTTTGCTATCTACACAAAACACATACAATTCTGTGTGGTGCTTTGGGGTTTAAGGGATGAAATATGAACTCTGGAAAACCTTATAATAATATCAACATAGCAGATATAACATCACAAAAACAGTCTTGACGTCTTTGTTTCCAGAGAAATGTCAGTCCTGAGATGGCCCAGAATCCTTAGACACATACTGAGGCAAATGGGCATCTGCTCAGCTGGTGTCAATCAAAACAGATTTTTCTCTAAAGGAGCTACACAAATTTCTCAGTTGACCTTGCCCATAGCATCCATCAATTAAGTCTCCTGGGGACATATTTGTTTTTAATTGAGCTAAGGTAGATAAGAATAAGAATAATAAGAATTGTAATGTAATAAGAATTAATGGCATGAAAACAGTAATTACCATGGAACAAACTGCGTGTAAGACCTTATCAAAAATGCCATATATAATAAGTGAAATATTTAAATTGCAACAGGCTTAGCTTATGGCAGAGTTCAAAAGACACACTAGTATGACATTAGCCTTGTTATGCTATCATACGTTAGACTAGAAGAACTTGTTTAAACAAATGAAGCAAACACTGAAAGAGTAAGTGATTACATTCTATAAAAATATAATAGAGAAAAACAGACACAGGTGAAAACAAACAAGCAAACTAAAGGGAGTGTGCTAGCATAATGGCAAATGTCAAAAGTTTGCTCCAGAATTTCAAACTAGATGTTCATTCAATCCCTTCCAAACCTGTTTGTACGAAGCATATAAAAGCAAAAAGATGGCCAGAAAGTATATGGAAATTAAAGCATTTATCATCAGAAGAAATCTTTGAATTAATATTACATCCTCTACCAAACTCTGCCTAACTCTGTTGCACTCCCTATGCTGGGCTGCTGATAAGCCGTGCAGTAGTTGCCCAATGGGAGATACATGATAAGATGTCCAGTGCTGAGCGAGCAAGGGGGCAAATCATTCATTTCAGATGAACTTTACCTGAACTTTACACACTATAATGCCAGTGCACATCTCCAGCTCAAAAGCTACCTGCCTTCAAGGTATGACAACTCCTCACTGAGCATGCACTGTAGATTTTCAATTGACTATACCTTTAAATCAAAGAAAGAAACTTTTTCACCAATCAATAAAAAAGTCACTCAAGCTCCATCTAAATGTGAAAAAATACATAAAAGGTGAACTAAGGAGAGGAGAGGGGAGGAGTGAAGATTCCGTCTTAACTTCTGAGATCAGTCAACCGGGTGATCCCCCTTTCCTCCTCTCAGGTCGGGACGCCACCTGAGGAGATTCCTTGAGGTTTAGAGCCCTCTTCCATCTTCTGGGGTGAGTGATGTCTGTGCATTTGTACATTAGAGCTAGCTATAAATCCCACACTGAGTAGGAGAGAATTTCCTGGACTGACAACCCAAATCTGCATTGTAAGTGCTGCATTTGAATAAAACATGCTCTTTGTGAACTCAATGACTCGTTTTGAAGGCAGTCACACCTATAGTTGACAGAATGTTCATGAATCCGGTACTGCCAGAGTCAGTCCTATGACTACCACAGTATCTGACAGCCCTATTAAGAGATAAGTCCAGTTGCCCTTAGTCCCTCTAACCTCTGAGGATCAGCTGGAATGCAAGGGGATTCGTCTCTTACCAAATTAGCCCTCTCATCTCCCTTCAAACTGCAACAGGAATTAAAATGAATTTTTATTTTTAACTTTTTTTTCTATATTACTAAAAAAAAATAGTCATTGTTACCAAGAGACAACACTTAGTGCTGAATGGTTGCTAAAAATGTAGGCGCAAAAATTTCAGGTGAACAATTGGAAGTAGCACATAGGTAAAATAGCCTGTTACATGAAGAGCAGTATATCCGAGGGTTTCCATTACTTGTAATATGTCTGAAACACTTAAATTTTGATTCTGGCCAAATACCACAAACAGAAAGTAATAATAAGAGTAGGGTTTTTCTCTTCATATCTTCAACTGAATCAAAAGTAGCTATGAAATTTATATCACTTCCATATTCAGCTTCAAGGAGTCAGGCATGTTCAGAGCTATTCCCAAGTTTTGAAGTTTAGCAGTATTTTGCATAAGGGAGGCTGAATTTCTAAGTCTGTATTTAAAGTTGCAATATGTCATTTGGTATTTCATTGAAAAGATTTTAAAGACTACATTTTATACTAGCATATAACTAAAAAAGAATGTGTATTTCAATAGAAGCAATTAAGAAATGAAATATACACAAGTATGAGACCCACTAGAAGAGGGAATGTAGCAAATCTCCTCTGAATCTTGCTACAAACACTCTGAGGAAAAAGTGTTGATCCTTTTTGTTGCCTATTTCTGTGTGCAAGGTTTCAAAATGGTAGCCGAAGTGCCTAATATTTTTCAATGTTAAAATTGATACATTGATGGGAGATTAAAAAGTGTTCCAAATAGAGAGGAGACAGTATTTCAGACTTTCTTTTTTAATCTTTCAAAGGGATGTATATCAGAAGAAAGATCCATAATTAAAGTCAAACTGTCAATATTTCACTAACTGAAAATGCAAAAAAAAAAAAGTGCTCCCGGCTATTCTTTGGATATTTTGGATGTTTAAAATCATTGTCTAGCAATGTCTTTCAGTTGCGTGATGTGGCAGAACCTGGTTACACACTTTGACAGCCCATGCCCCTTTGCAGATATGCTGGGAACCGCTGTGACAGACGTCTCACTTAGCCTGTCACTTCCTTGTATAATGATATTGCCCATATCACTTTGCAAGGAGCAGTTTACCATCAAAAAAAAAAAAAGAAATATGGCTTGTGCCCAGAACAGATAACTTGTCTTTATTTAATCTCTGGAATAAACTTGACAATAAATCTTGCACAGCAAGCTCCCCCTCTCCGCTTTTTTTTTAATGATGACAGCATAAAATGATCTACTGAACACAAAATTCTAGTCATTATCTATTTAGATTTGAGTATGTAAGCACTTATATTGTTAATCTTTTTTATGTGACTGCTATTTGAACACAGTCATGATAAGCTGAATGACTGAACACAGGGATCAAAACAAAGTGATTTCTGAATGGCAAGTGTGTAATGGCTACAAATCTTATGCTTCTAGTCCTACTGTAACTTCATGAATTGACATTATGCAAAAGGAAATCCAGCACCCCGGTGTTTTGGGGGTATGTTGGTAGGAAGAGACAACAAAATATATATGTAAGTATCTCAACAACTGAGAAATACAACAGAACATGATAAATATATATTGTTTCCTAGATGTAAAAAAAATCAGCTTTTCCAATAAGAAGAACAAGTATTGAGATAAACTAAGAATTTTTACTACATGGCCAAATTAATTTTCAGTGAAAATACTGAGGGAAGAAAACTAAACAAGCATACAAGAAATACTATGAATAATGACAAAAACTCCTCTGAACTTTTATTTTTTATTGGAGGAGGATATTTTTCCTTTCTCTGAAGAACTGTAGGTTACAGCAGCTAGAAATCAAAGGCTCTTCAGAGCTTCAGGAGTGCTAGTCAATGCAGAGAATTGGAATATGGATTTACTTCAGTCTTCTATTCCCCTTTCCCTAAAATAGAGCCAACGAACTGCCCCAGCAATATAGGTTCTTAGTGCAGGAAAGCAACTGGCTGTTAAGGTTGGACGTAAGACTGCTCAGACATCACCCCTAGCTAACTGAAACATTTTGGTCTTACTCATATTAAAGAAATTGAAACGACTTTGAGGAGTAAGTGCTTGCTAAAACAAAGTAACAAAAAAACTTTAAAGTATTTGTATAAACAATTCATATAAAAGAAACAAAGGACAAAATATTATATATAAACTCCTGCAATCAGATTTTAGAGCAAGAATTAATCATATATATATAAATATATATGTTATTAGTTTTAATACTGATTCATCCTTGACTAACAAATTTTAACAAACACGCAAAGTACAAGTACTTTGGAATTTACTAAATTAGTCAGAAATATAACATCTTGAAAGAGGGAAGGGAAGTCTTAGATCCCAGATAGACTAAAGAATCTAGTCTCTGATGGATCAGCTTTATTATTAATATATTTGTTATAGGCTAGGATCAAGATAAAAGTGAAAAGCATATTTAGAGTTAAGGAAACTGGTAGCACTCATTGCAGAATAGTTTAATCACTTTATGAATTTATTTCTAGGGAGACAATTTCACTTCATATTTGATCTACTTTTTCAGATATGATAGCCTCTTCCTCCACTCACACTTTAGGTTGCATTTTTCACATAGTTATAGGAAAACAACTGGATGCACCATTCTCTGTCATATTTCCCTGCACACACTGAAAACCTCTGCAGCTTAGTGGAGAGCAAAAATGATAATAACAGAAGTCACATAACTAAGGTTTTTGCTTGTATATTGAAATGAAATGAATTTGTGTAACATGTAATTCTTGAGCGTATGTCATTAATTTATTTGGCTGCAGATCTCATTTGTCCATTGCTATTTTCCTTGAAGAACATTTTGACTAATTATGTATTTATTCTTTTATGGAAGATGAGTTCTTTGTAGTTGGAAATTCTTATGAATATATATTTTCTCCTCCTCCTCACATCTGCTATGGAAAAAAACAAAATTTCTGCTTTTTGGAGTGGTATATCATATAAAAATAAATATGAAGCATACAAAGTCCATCAATAACAATCAAATAATACATTATGATATGTCATGATTTTTCAAATGTTATGATCAATGACACATAGTCTTCACTTCAGCCAAGCACATGACTTTTGCTAATGGTATCTGTCTTTAGAGTATGTCTCGGAGGAACTGGAATTTGTGGAAATTAGATGTGTCTGAAAGGTAGGAAATGCTGAAGCACAAGCCTGGAAAATGAAGGCATATGATGAGAGGAAGAAGTGTGTTTCTTTTTGTGCATGCGCAGACACAAGCATTTGTGCACAGGTCTTGGCTCATGGCTGAGATATTACCTGCTCCCTCACTGAAGTCAAACACTTTAACCTCTGCTTGAGGCTGCAATGAGCACACTTCATCTTGAAGACTAGGTCTCCCAGATGCTTAAAGTGGAACCCAAAGAGGCTTCACCCCTTCTTTAGTGATTAACTGGACCCACATTTCTGTGCTATGTTCAGAACCTGTGTACTGCAAATATCTGTGATATTGGAAGTCCACTTTAGCCTGTGTAAAATTTTTGTGCAATTTTTACAGGAGCATTGAGACCCTCTTGCTTCTGGTTCGCACAGCTTGTACAGGGAAAAATGATCTGACAGAGTCACTTCCATATTTATCATTATCAAGGAGTAGATATTTATCATATTTGTGATGCATCACTTAGACCTGTGATACAATGTCATACGGTCACTTTCTTCTAGCAAGCTCTGTGTGTAACTAATACTCACTGCGCTCTAAAGAGAAAAAATTAACAAAATACCTGCCATTTAGCAAACTGTTATGATCAAAATAATTTTAGGACATGCTTTTAATCCATCCATACACCATATATCATACACATATGTGAACATAGTATCTCTTCTACTTCTTTCTTCATAAAATTTTCTTTCAGCAAAAAACTCTTAGCTGCTTTGTGTATGTAGACATCTGTGTATATATTGTACCTATATCTATATATCACTCAGTAGTTAATGGCTTTTTTTAAAAAACTTCTTTTGTAAGTTGCTTGATCCCTTTCTCCTTCATGATTCTGGGTAATTCAACCATATCCTCCTTACTAACTGATCCTCTCAATTCTGATTTCTAACACATTTCTTAGAGTCTTCTATATAATTCCCACTTTCACTCCCATTTTCCACTCTGCTTACATTCTCAGTTCAGTGGAGAATTTTTGCAGTCTCTCTGAATCATAACTGTCAAGAGCAGATGAATAGGGACAAACCATTGAATAATGAAACTAGACTTGTTTAGACTGATTGCTTTGTACTCTCTATGACCTTAGTTCTTAAACTGGAGAATTTCCCTAATGTTCTGAAAAACAACCTAAGTATTCAAGGTCATCCTGAATTGTTTATAACATCAAGAATCCTAAAACATGAGGGCTAAGCAAAATATCTAGCTGATTTACATCTCCAGGGACTTGAATGTAAAAACATAGGTTGTTATATTTTTAAAAAGTTTCAAAGCAACCCTCTTTCAGTCACTCAAATTTGCATATCAACTTAAAAATAATGAGAGATCAGATTACTAAGTATAGGATGACCACTAAATGCTGCTAAAACAAGTGATTTTATTCCATATCAATAAAAGAACATAACAAAAAGTATGCTTAAGAAGCAAGCTCACAGTTTTTATCTAGCCATTCCATTGTATAGCTCTGGACTTGCTATTCTAACAAAACTCAAGATAGAATAAATCATGGCATCTCTCAATGACAGTTGCAAATGAACGTGTTTATTGGGACAGACAAGTACATCACTAGAAGTGTTAGTTAATTCAGCAGCTAACACGCAAATCAGGAGCGGAAATTTAAAGTCAGCTGTTTGATTTAAATACTGACTAAATGATTGCACCTGTAAACTATGTGTATTTTTCAAATGATACATCAATATTAGCAAAAACACGGGTACCTTAGTGTAACATAGGCAATACAGATTTCTTTCTCAACTATATTGAAAACATGAAGTTTGGGAAGAAAAAAAAGAAAAAAAAAAGCCCACAAACAATCTTCCAAACTAATATCCAAAATAGACCTCTTAGATTAAGTGCTGTTACTATGAATATAGTATTATTAAGTTTGAAGAAAAATTTCCTTTGAAATCAGTCGCTGAGCTCCAAGTACTTTCAAAACTTGAAGTAGCTTTGTTTAAGTAGATATTTGAACCACTCTAGTCATCATTTTTCACTAGTAGGTAAGTTTACCAGCACAAGAGACAGATTTTCTTTTGTAAATATATACTCTGGAAGAGAAGAACACCCAACACCCATGCTTAAAGATTTTGCTCTGCTACAAGATGCAGGGACCCGTCTCAGGCAGAGATTTTATGACAACATTCTGAAAAGAAAGGAGTCTGGGTTAAAAGTAGGGGAAAAATAAAAGACGCAAGAGAAAACAAGAGTCAGACACGTGGTATAAAATGCAGTGGAATACCACAGGACATTGGTGTACAAGTGTACCATTCAGGAGGTAGTGGTTCCTGCATCCAGGAATGTGAGGTTTTCACCAAAAGGATGCATTTAGAAATGTCCAACATGGAAAAAAATAATTGAAATAAGGGGTTTCGTAACAATATTAGAAGAAAGAAGAACACCTCTTAGGGAGGAAATAAGGTTCCAGCCACCTCATACATAAGAAAACTGTTTCTAGCTTCTTTAAGAAGCCTGCCCTTCAAAATCTTAATCTTAATCCTTAACTGCTGTGTGATCCTAAGATCATATGAAAGAAAAAAACGACAATAACTTGATATAAAAGGCTATATGTCTTAGCGCTGAGAGGACTTTTGCTGCTAGTCCAATAGCAAGAAATGAAAAGTAAGACAACTGAAAGTTTTCTTCTTGCGAAATGAATCCTATCTGCCAGCCAGTTCAGGATGCATGAAGCCTGACTGGATCCAAAGTCAAAATTTTAAAGAAATGTTGCTGATACCAATTAAGCCTTTTGTGCATGCCTTATGCAATCTTCAAAATAAGCAACTTTATTAATTATTCTGGAGTTTGATGTACATTACTTATTGAACACTGAATTGATCACAGTTCTCTACAAGTGTAAGTAAGTGAAGGAATTGGGATACATCTGGTATTTTTATTAGTCTTTCAGCTTGAGAATGGAAGCTTTGGCAGGAAATTAAAAGTACTGAAATATGTACTACACAATGTATATACAATGTACTATTGTGTAAATGGTTGATACAGAAATTGTAGTTTCTAGAATTCTAGAAATCTAGAATTTCTAGATGCCATTCCATGAAACAACACCACTATGAAAATATGAAGTTTATCTTATACATATGCACATATTTATATGTACTTGTTCTACTCCCATCTTGTGAAGATGGATTTATCAGACTTGGTAAAAGTCTACCAGAAAGTTAATACTATTTATCTTATGAAATGACGGAAACCAAGGGAGGAGGAAGTGGAAAGAAGACCAGAGAGGAAAATGAGAACAGTGAAATGAGAAAATCAAGGCCTTAGAGATGGGTGAAATCTCTTTTGCTGAGAATCAGAAGCATTCAAAGGACAGCAGCTACTAAAAATAAAGGACTAAAATTAACCCATTGTCTTTGAGGACTAGTAGACATTCTTGGAATGTACTCTGGGGGAACCAAATTATCAAAATTATTTTCCACATAATATATATCCACATATATACATATATATGTATACATACGTATATGTAGGTGAGGGGATGGGAGAGGAGACAGGGAAGGCAAGAGAAAGCAAGGAAACCAGATTTTATACGATCATTTTTATTACAAGAAAAAGTGTACAGATAGGATTAGAAAAAGAGAATATTAAAGAACATTTAGCGAAATTATGCGAATTCAAGTCAATAGTTTGATAAATTTATCTTTAAATGCTTATAAAATAATCTAACCAAAGAATTTTATGAAATATTATTGATTATCTTCAAGATATCATAAAAGACAGGTAAAGTTCAAAAAAGAAAGAGTGAGAATGTGAAAATTGGTACTTTTAAAGATACCAAAATAGTTTGGTATCTTTAAAAAGAGAGGAATGGGGGATGTAGAGGAAGTGCAAGCCAGGGCATATTGTTTCAGGGAAGATGCAAGAGTTATCAATTTATACTGAGAGGGGACAAAATGATAATGACAGTCATTGGAGTTTTATCGAAGATCTGATAGTGCTAAAACAATCTTATTTTCTCCAAGGCACATTAAATGACCTGTACAAAGTTACAGAACTATATGCAATTGACTTTAGTAAACTTTCTTTCTTCCTTATGTGACATTCTCATAAACAAATGAAAGAAGCAGAATCTTGTTAAAAAGCGGCCTAAGTGAATAATCACTGCTTGACAAACTACTTTCAGAACAACTTTCTGTGTTTCCTGTTATAATGAGAGAGAAGTAGCAGCTAGAATAAAAGCAGAATATGATATTAGATGGCAATAGAGTAAAATGTAATAAAGTCTTTGGGAAGGAGCTCATGAAGGAAGGCAGAAGAACGGCAAAAAGACTCCATGGAAAACAGTGAGCCTGAGTGGTTAGTGTGTGGCACAGAAAGAGACAGGGAACAGAGAAGAGGAAAGGCAGAATGGTTCTAGATTATGCACAGCTCATGCTCTAAACAAGTAGTGGAAGAGGTCATTCATAAGCACATGGTTTTCTGAGCTTGGCTAAACATGCAGCCCCTTGTAAATTCAATGTGGCTTTCAGATATTTACTCTCTGTATACCCAGTTGTTTCATTTTGGCAAGAGAATGATATAGCACAAGCTTCATTGTAGCATCAAAGTAGTGCTCCTGGTAATTTCAGAGCTCATGTTTTTCATCTCTGCAATCAATTTCTTACATGTCTTTCAGTTTCTTCTGGAGGCAGACAGTTTAAGAGTAAAGTGATAGTAACTGTCCCCCAGCAACTACTGTATCACTTCCAGTGACCTTCAAACTAAATTTAATATTTGTATTGGACAAAACTATAAGGCTGTTCAGTGTTATGAACAGAAAGATTCATCTGGCACTGTTAACCTGATCAGCAGAGAAATACAAGGTTTTATAACTATCAGTACATTTCTCAGAAAGTGTTTCATGTGAGTCCTGTCTACCAAAAATGAATTGGAAAATTTATATAAAACGTCTATGCACATATTTTGAGCTTTGCCAAGTCAATTTATTGTTAACTACTACTTTAATCTATTCTGTAATTGTGATACATAAGCATTTTTTATTGATAAATATGAAAATAGCATGACTGATTTAAGATAGCATGACCGATTTCAACTTTCTTACTTGAAAGAATATCAGTGCATAAGCTCTCTTTTTTTGGCTGTACAACAAGATTTTATAATGTTTTAACATAAACTTTCTCCCCACAAAATTGTCCTTTCAAAAACTCTGCAAACGTGTCCCAGCAGTGAGATAGTCATACGTTCAATGAATGATTCTCTGAGAGAATTTATTAACCAGTTTTAGTGACTTGCTCCTTTTAGGCTTGCTTAGATATGGCTGTGAAATCACAGTTTTCGAAAAATATTAACAATTTCTGCAACTACAACCATTTAAGCCATTTAAATTCTAACTATATTTTTCAATAATAGAAATACTGTAATTTATCCTTTTTTTTTTTTCTTTAATTACCCAATTTCCTATCAAAAACTTTGGGATATGCCAATACTATTTTGATAGTATTACTCTATTGCTCTTCCTTTGCTATTCTGAAACAGCAGATAGTTAGCAAAAGTAGTTTTCAGAGTTGATCAGTCCTGCTGCTATGAAACCCAAAACATGTCCATAATCAGGTGGGGCAGTTCCAATATCAGAGTCAGTTAAATATTCCTTAGTAAAAGAATACAAGAGAGGAATGGATATTTATTTTGCCTTGTAAATAGTTGCATGAAACTGATTTAACAGATTTGACAGATTTTAAATATTCCACCTTCTTTGCAGCGAATAAATAAAAAGCAAGTTATCACTATGCTATTATTAGTGATGTTGTGTTTTTCAGAAGGTAAAGTATTTGGAGCTAACAACACAAGTAAAGGAGACAGTGTTTCCTGCGACTTGCCTCCTTGCCTTCCTGTCAGGCGAAACCCACTGCTATTTGCAAAAGGAAAAAGAGCCTAGGTATAAACAGATTCAAAGGACAGGACCTTGCAAGGACAGGTGAATTTATTTATTCATTTATTTATTAAATATACACTTTTTTTTTCTGATGTCATCTGCAGAACAGGACTAATAGTAATTGCACACTATTGCAAAGGCATACATACAGTAACTTAAATCAGCTTATTTAGAAGAAATATGTTAGAGGAGTTGAAGCTAAAGCAGAGTAATTGATTTTAATATATGACATATATTTTAAATATATGGCTATATAGTGTAAAATTTTAATAAAATAACAAAAATTAGGCCTCACATATCACAAATATTTAAAATATATAATGATACAGTACACGATTTTGAAAAGAAGGTGTACTAGATACATCCAAATATATGGAATTTGGACTTGGATATTTAATACATTTTCTTATTTTTTTCTTTATTTTAGCTTTTTCTTTTTTGCAGCACTCCTTTAAACGTCCTATTTTTTATTGATATTTTTCCAGTGCTTAGGTTTCTGGAACAGACTATTTGTTTTTTTGCTGAATGACAAGGCCTGCACATCCTAGAATTGTACTGGAGTTTTATTAGCTATACCAAAGTGCAAGGATCTTCAGTTTGTTTCCTGCTTCCTTATTTCAAACTGATTTAACAATATTGATTACGCTAGCTTGCATCTTCCTCCATTAAATCTCTGTTGGTTGTTTTCCGTCTCCTCCCGTACTGGCTTTCTGTATTTTTTCCCAGTATCTACAGCTTAATCAGCATATAGTGCTCCAAATTTAGAATTGTTTGGAAATGTCAGTAATGTTAGCTTACTTTCTCTGTCAGACTAGACTACAAAAAAAAAAAAAAAAGACAAGCAAATATCACCACTTCAGTATCTGAATGTTTTTTTTCCCTCATTTGAGTATGATATTATTTATCATCAACTTTTGTTCACAGATATCTGCTTTCTCTTCACAGCAGGTAAGGAATTGCATATATCTAATTCATTCTCATTCCATGTAGCTTCCTATCTCCACATAATGGTAAGAAGCACTTCTACTGCCAAAAAGAAAGAATTTTTTCTTTGAAAAGGAAAAAGAAAATCTCTTCTCTTTTGAAGGTCTGCTTTCCAGGTAGGAAATCTCTTTGCCATGGTATCCTGCTTCTATGATGTGTGTTTTTTTTTTTTTTTTTTTTTTTTTTACCAAAAAGAGCCCTAAATCATTAAGAATCTTCATAAACACTTTTGAAAGACTAAAAAGACTACCTGAGCTGGCTGGCACCCTTACCCAGGCTAGTTCACTGCTTAAGTAAATTGAGATAAACATTTCTTGAAAAACAGCTTTTATTCACAGTCGCCAATAATGTTGCAGCTAGATAAAATGTATATGCACATATATTATATATTTGATATATACATCTCAAATGGCACAAAAATTATGCGTTCTCATCAAAAGTGACTGAAGTTGTCTAGAAAGAGAGCCAAAGGTATTGCCTGACAGGTAGATGAGTCTCAGGAGGTCCCAAGCAGATTCTAAGAAACAGTATTTTATCTACAGTTAAAGCAAAAAGAAGGCATACCATAAAGATGCTCATCTGCGGTAGCTAACATACTGTGAGGAGGGACAGAAAATTCCTCAGTTTGTCAAAGTTTGTGTTTCGTAATGATGGCAGGACTCCTACCAAAAGATATAAAAACTTCAGTAGAGGATAACTTTATGACTGCTCATGACAGTCCTCAGTCAGAATAAATATGTTCAGAAGATTAGGTGGCCCTGCGTATGCAGGGGGGTTGGACTAGATGACCTCTACAGGTCCCTTCCAACCTTAGGCATTCTATGATGCTGTGTTTCTAAATTTAACCTGCACTTTACAAGTTACTAATAAATAAATCTCAGAGAATTAATTGCTGTGTTACAGATTAATAAAGATAGGTTTTTCTCCTCTTCTGTTTTCTGCTCACTTTGGATGAGCTAAGAGCTATTAAACTACATTCCTCTAGAAGAAGAGGTGTCTCAATATGTTTTACCTTCCATTACCAATCATAAAGTCTAATTTACTATAGAAAACTGTTTTTGTGAAGAAGAGAGATGTGTTTTCTGAAGCATTTTCTATCTAAGGTACGCAATTTCTATAACTATTTCTATAATTGTCAACTGATTTAAGTATAACCTGAATAGACTTCTCTGCTAGATATTTTATATGGTTTTTAAGGATGATGCAGTAACTAAGTTCTAAAAGAAATGTAAATATCAGCTCTTTTGAAGAGCAGTGGATGATTAGAAAAATCATTTTAGAATGAAAATGAACAAAGTAAAAGCTATCTCTGACCTAAAGTATTATTTTAAATTATTAAAGTGTTTATTTGCCTAGAAATTTATGCTTATACATTTAAACAGAAAATCAAAATGTTCATCTCCTTACCATGTTTCAGAAGTGACAAATAATTTGGGCTATTGCTCTAATTATTGTGCTATACAGAGTGAAATGAATTGTCTCTGCAGAAACTCACTACATAATGTGATACCTTTTCATAACTGGTGTGAAAATGTTGCAGTTTGAAAGCCGTAGTGGTGGCAGCGGGGGGAGGAGATATCAAATCAGTATCGGATTCACAGTGTGCGGACTGTAGGTCCGATTGCCTTCCTAGGAGCGAATCGAGCTCCCAAACAGTGTAATCTACTATAAGCTCGATCTGGCAGTATTGGATTCACGAACAGTCTGTCAACTGTAGGTCCGATCCCCGCTCCCTCCCCCGCCCCCAAACAAGTAGTTGAGTTCACAAACATCATGATTTATTCAAATGCAACATTTCCAAAGCAGGTTTCGGATGTCAGTATAGGAAATTCTCTACTACAGCGTGGGGTTTTAGCTAGCTCTGATGTACAAATGTGCAATCATCACTCACCCCAGAAGATGAGAGAGGGCTCTCAGTCTCGAGTCTCCTCAGGCAGCGTCCCGACCTGAGGGGAGGAAAGGGGATTCAGCCCGTTGACTGACCTGAGAATTACGATAGAATCTTCCCACCTCTTCTTCCTCCTGAGTTCACCTTTTATACTTTTCTTTACATTCAGTAAATGCTCATTATAATGAGCTTAAAATGGGCAAAGTTCAAGCAAAGTTCACCCAAAAGGAGTCATTTGCCTCCTTTGCAGGCTCAACACTGGGCATGTTACCGTATATCTCCCGTTGGGCAGCTACTGTGCGGTGGATCAGCAGCCCAGCACAGGGAGTGCAGCAGAGTTTGGCTGTGGTGTCTTCACTCTGCTCCACCCTCCGTTACTGCCCTTTGCAGCTGCGAGGAGGGCAGGTTGTGCTGCCCAGGGAAGTGTGGAGGAGCAGAGTCCGTGCGTATCAGCCAGCCTGGAAGTGGCAACTGTGTGTCACCCCAAGCAAGCTGCTGTAATGCCAAAACTTCTGTTAGACCCTAGGTTTTCTCTGAGCTTCCCCTTTTTCTGGCCATTCTTCCACAACTGGATAGGAGTTATTAATAGGGAATAGAGACCCGCCTAAAAAGACTGATACTTCACTTCTAAATGCAACAAAGCCACTTACAACTTTAGCAGAAACTGGATTTCCTTTTGATATACCAGCCAAACTGCTGACCAGATTCACGTTGCTGCTACTCAGAAGCAGCTGACTCAGAAGAAGAAGACTAAGTAGTAAGCAGAGCTTACTCACAAGTAAGTTCAGCCTTGCTGAACTACATGCTGATGGAGATTAAAGAGGTACAACAATTCAGTGACACAGTACAACATATTGTGGCTAATTTAATATATCTATATTTTAAATCCTAGGTCACAGGATTATGACTTCCCATATTGTAGCTCAGGTGAGGTGTCAAGTCATTTCTGAATAAATTCATCTAGTTTAAACAATAGGATCACAACTCAAGCTACATAAATAATGACACCAAACCTGAGATTCTTATATTAAATGGATCAAACCCAGAGAAATATGTCATCTTATTTAATATATTATTTATATATTTATTTAAGGTACAAGAGATCCATATTTCTTTAAACTTGGAGAAAAGGATGTTTAAAACATTAATAGGATTGAAACAGATGGAAAAAAAGTATTTGTTCTCATAAACTGATGGGGGAAAATATGAGTGTACCGCCAAGAAGTATATTTTTATCTCTATTTCAAATCGTCCAAAAATCGACTTTTAAAGCTTAGCAGATTGATAAACACACAGCCAGGTTTCTTTTTAAGTCTCTCCTCTCAGAATATAACAGACAAGACTGAAATATTCTTTCCCCCAGTCAAACTAATTTTTCTGCTACATAGGAAAAACTGAGACCATGCGAAATGCTTTCTTACAGTGATTTTTTTTCTAAAGCAGACACACTACACATTTTATTACTTAGCTCACCTTAAGCTAACTTTGCAAATCCAAAACTAGTGTGGGAGGTAGGTTCTGTGTAATTTTCTAAGTTGGGAATCAGGATAAAGAGTTGAATCCTGTAAGAGTAAAGGAGATACAATGGCACTTTGAAAGAAGACAGCAAAGGGGAGAGCACAGTGCAGGTTTTGCATAAAACTTATGCCTGAACACATAAAAAGACATACCCCACAATAAGTCCATTTTCTTCAGGCTACTTCCATTTATTAAGTCCTGATCAATCCATCTTGAAAGGCAGAAGTCCATGAGGCACATGTCTCCTGTTTGGTTCTTTCTCATAGGAAAATCTACTTTTATTGTGGACTTGGCTATAGAGGAATCCATGTTTTTTGTTTCAGATTCATATAATTATAGGACAATTTGGGCTGGAATGGATCTTAGATGGTCACTTATTCTAACTTCTTGCCCAAAGCAGAGTCAGAGTAAGTTATCCAGGGCTTTATCCAATCAGATCTTAAAAACCTCAAAGGGCAGAAACTTCTGTACATTGTCTCTCATTCTCCCACTATGCATCCCTGTATTTGACAAAGGGCTCATTGTATTGTAGGTATGGGAAGGCCGTTGTCGGATCCTCATGAAGCCATCTCGATCACAGTTTGAACAAGCCCAAATCCCTCAGCCTTTCTCCACAGAGCAAATGCTCCTGTCTCTCTCCGAGCTCTTGGTGGCCTTCTACAGAACTTGCAAGCCACTGGGAACTTTTGAAACATAAAGATTCAGTAGCATCACAGTAAAATTAGTGCATAGTCTAATTAATATAGATGTTTATTTATTAGTAGAAAAGTAATTAACTGAGAAATTACGAGAAATTATTATTTCTCTACATTTTTTCCTTTCTGTAAGCAAATGTGATCAAAGGTCGTAAAGCAGTATTGATGCTCTATTGGTGAAAAAAAAAATAAGCAGTCTAGATTTAGACACAATTAACAAACATTGAAATGTATAATGCAGAATGAAATGCAGATTAGAGATAGTTCTACAACTAATACTTTAAGCTGCTCTGTTTTCCTCCTTAAACCATCACAACCCAAGCAGACACAGAATTAGCTTCTTATTAGCTTTTCTCTATTGCCATTTCTATGCTATAGAAGAAGAAAGATGCTTTCTTTAAGTTAATTGCACAAGTTTGGAGAGTAAATTATCTTAACTATGCTAGTATCTGTAAAAAGATACAAATCTCTGATAACTCCTTCTTGTTTTATTTCTCCATAAAATATAACTTATGAATGAAGATCACATTTATTTACTTTAAAGAAATGTCACTTAGTATCTATATATATTTACTTAACAATATGTATATATACTTAACTATTTATATAGTCATAACATGAACAATAATATGAAAGAGGAAGAACTAGTCATGCAGGACATTACTCTAAAACAAGAGATAATAGGCTGAGATAGAGGGATTAATTTGCTTTAGTTACTACAAGAACTGTCTGACACTGCAGACAATCAAAACGTAGAAGCAGTTATTGTACTACTGTGGTATTTGGAACATTTGCAATATATGTTTTTGATACATTAAAAGCAAGATTAAAAAAATGATCTGCGAAGTACTGTGAATTTTCAGAGACTGAATTGAAGGACTGGGAACATGTTTTAAATATATATTCACAATGCTATAAAAAAAAAGTTATGTGAAAACATCCAGAGGTGAGAGAAAAAAAAAAAAAAGAAATAAAAAGAAAAACAGAACAAAATAAACAAAACAAAAAATAAAACAGGGTATTCTAACAGGAAAGAAAAAAGAAGTGCCAAACAAAATGAAAGATTAAGTCCTCTGATAAATAATTGGATTTCTAGTCTGTACTATCCACTTGATATCTGAGTATACATGAACAAAGCTCTATTGAATAACTCCTAAGATACTGGCATCTCCTGTGCTAAGCAGATGGTGGCACCCAGGGTATATAAAATCAGACAAAAGATATGTTATTTTTTGCTGGCGGGAGAGTGCAAGAGTTGGATAAAGCACATTAGGATAGCTTTGTATTCAGCAAAAATATTGTAGGTTTATTCTTACATTCTCTTTTTGAGAATGTAAGCTCGCTCTTTTTGAGCTTCCATGAACCTAGAGGCTGGGACATCTTTTTAACAAATAGCCCTGTCCAGGGAGAGTTCTCTGAGAGGAAATCAGGGTCAGCTATCAACCAGTAAGGACTTGGAAACTCCAAGACTGAAAACTGCACAGCATCCTTGGTCACATTACTAATAGGAGCATAAACTATGTAATATCTATGTTCTTCAGCTAAAAATTTTTGAGAATCAGTCTGAAAGTATGGGATAGAGTACTGTATTTTCATTTCACACCAAAACTAAGAAAGGATTTAGTAGCATAATGTTCACAGGCTGTACAAAAGAATCTAAATCGTCAGGCGACAGAAGATCTCAGTTCAGCTTACTTTATCCAGATACTTTAGTTACATTATAAATAATATCTAACTGATTTTACTGATTTAATTCTCACTGATATTAGTTAGAGGTAGGTATACCACTGCCACATGAATCCAGATATTCAGTCTTTTCATCTCCTTACAAAAAAAATGTAGCAAATTTCTCCTGTTAGCTGATAATTTGTGAAATTGGACCATGATCCTGGAGTTCTTCATTATCACAAAACTGAAAAACTTTCCTTATCCACTGGAGAGCTCGGCTGAAATATTTCCTCCAAATGAAAAATGTAGAACATCTGAACAAATTTCTTTTAAACATTGGTGGTTATTACAGAGACCAAAATTTTGAAAGACACGCAAGTCACTTAATTGCTTTTAATTACTCCTTAATGTTACTTAATTGTCATTTGTGTTAAGTTTAATTTTTAGAGGTATTTAAAGGTATTCATCTACCACAATGCTAGAAAATTCCCCATAGGGGAATGGATGTCAGTCTGGCACATTTAGTCAGTTTATTTTTTGCCCAGGCTGGCAGAAGAGGGCCCCTTGTGAACTGTAGTTTTGAGGCACTCAGTTCCACCCGTTTATAGCTGGGTCCTCAATGAAAGAAGTCTGGTGGCAAGTCTACCACATAGAATGTGAGACAGCTAGCAAGGGTTCTAAAAGCCAAATCAAGTAGCTCATCTACACAGGAAGATTAGTTCTCTTGGGACATAAAGCATTTTGGGCAAGAGTTACAGTACTACAGCCACACTGCCATATCTTACATCTGAGATTGTTTTATTTGGTCCTGAAAATTGACTAAAAGATTAATGCTACTGAACAGAACTGCATAATGCCATGTTATACAAAGTTGTTTTTTAAATAATAAAATGTTTATTGAAAGTACAGCAAGAACATTCAAGAATTATCCATGCTCATGCTGTAGATGTTTTAGCAAAATTACTTCTATTTTTTAATCAAAGGAACAAATTATAAAATTGACGGATTGCCTGCAGGACAGAAAACTGTTCTGGGAGAACAGTAAGAAGTAGAAAAGATAAGCTGTGGATTTTACATTAGCATAAGACAGTTTAAAAGTGCAAAATCGGTAACTCAGGGTATGGATGGTGTGTATTTATTTTGCAAATCAAGCAAGACACAGACAGCAACAGTGAAAACTTCCCACGCTGTGCCTGAGCTGTGACTGCCAAAAGATGATATGTTGATTGTGACAGTGATGCTGGAAGAAGATATGTCCTGAGTATATCTGAAAATTGCCATCTACAGGCCAGATTTTGTATGTCTGAGCATGTCTGAGACTTTAGTGAAAGTCAAGGAAATGGAAGAAAGCTTGTATTTCATTCTCCGGATTTCCATTCATTGATAGTTCATACAGTTATCAAATGGATTATCAATTTAACAGTGTGTGTTTGGCGAGGATGGGTTGAAGTCCTTAGGGAATCATATTTCTATAGTAAATCTAATAACTTCTCTTTCAAAAGAGAGAGGAAAATAACTCCTGCCTGAATTCCTGCTAATTCATTAGCCTGAAGCAATGTGTAATATTTTCTTAAACCTCACCCCACCTTTCTTGCATTACATTACATTAATAGCTCAGAATTTGGTATATTTGGCAGAGGTTTCTGCTAATGTAATATTTTACATTACTTGGGTAAGCGTTGTTTTCTACTGCTAGCAGACAGGTGCTTTCTGATTTTTATCCAAAACTCGCTTTTTTTAATTTCATCTGCTATTTAGTTCAGCCAATGCCATATGTTCCATTACTTGTATTATCTAGCCTGTGTTCTATAGCAACTCATTACTGAAGCATTTTTAACATATCAGTCATAGAAATGCGCCCTACATGTAAAGAACTTCTGACGGGCCTATTTAAAATAAAGAAGCTGAAGAATGTAAGACCAAAATCAGATCAAAGAAGGAAAATAATGAAAAATGTCATATCTAAATTGTGATTTCAATATAATATGAGAAATAACCTAGTTTTTATGTTTCCTAAACACCAGGAACAACAACATTCTTTAACTGAAATTTATTTTCTACTAATTGATGAGCCCACCTCAAACATATCTTCAGTATGCACTTTTTCAAAGAGAGGATAGTACAGTTTTATCTTAATACAGATGTTACTACAGAGAAAACATCCCATTTTCCAATTTACTCCTTATCTTAGTGTTAAGAACACTCACTAGACCACAGAATTTAGTTTCTTTTTTTTAGCCTTTGGAATACAAACCAGCATCTCCCACCTCTTTGAAGTATTTTGACTGTAAATTTGTAAATTTAGGGAGGAAATTTTGTGCACAAGGAAAAGATCCTGACCCTCCCTCCTGCCCTACAAATGAGGGAAGCTGTGAAGCTGTTTACTGTGGATTGAAGACTGACTGAAGAAGGAGCAAGGAGCACACCTAATAAAAAATCTGACAGGTATTGCATCTCAAAGTAGCATAGCAATCATGCAAACATTCTCACTGAATTGCAAAGAATTATTCATATTTGTAAAGCAAACATACCTACTGACTCAAAATCTTAATGAATGTCAGTTATATCATCAACTTTAATAGCACATTTTATTTAATTGAGTTAGTCACAGGAACCATGTTAAGCAAGAAACAAGAAATCTGTGGGATAAGGGCTAGGAAGTACCTAATTTGGAATAGCGTAAGAAAATGGTTACCATGTCTTGAAGCTGCAAGTCTGATTTCAAAATAGAACAACTTGTAATATATTTACTTCGCTTACGCTTACTGTATTTCCTGCAATTTTACTCTGAAAATATGTTTTAACCCCAGATCTGTATATTTATTCTGTATTATTAATAAGCACTAACTGAAAGATATGGGAAGAATACTTAAGTATTATATTTATTTATTGGTAGTGAAAAAAAAATCTTTTTTGTTATTATTGAAAGACAGTTATTTAAAAACTCTATTTCTATACTCCCAAGCACAAAACAATGCATACTACTTGCTTCTCTACACGCACAGTATGCAATATTTAACAATTATTATTTATAGGAACATAGGATTACATCAGAAAAAAAAAAAGCACCACACACACACTACTTGTTGGGAACTTCTTGCCGGCCCAAGGAATCGGGGAGAGCATCAACGACACAGACTCGATGTCAAGTAGATCCAGCTCCGTTTAATCTCGTTACACCCGCATATTTATACCTAAGACCCTTCGGGTCTAACGTGGTACCTTATGATTGGTTGCCAGACATGCATGGCACCTTGCAATTGGCTGTTAGACACATGGCACCTTACAGCTGGCCGCTGGGTGTGCTACTAGGTCCAACCCACTCTATCTGTAAACTCTCGTGGGACTACCCCCAAGCTCTCGCGAGGCTGTTTACAAGGACCTGCTTCCTCCCCATCGGTTCACTCCCAGCTCTGCTTGATATTGCTTCTAAGAACCAGATCACCCACAACTACTCTAAAAAGTAGTTCCTTCACAGCCTGCAAGAGCAACAAAGTGCAGCTCTTTCCCATCTACATCCTCTCCTGCTTGCTCTGCTCGTTCTAGCAGGGCTGGTATTTTCATGATATGTTTACATAGGTACTGCTCAATTCCTTGTTGCTCCCAGAGTATTTAACAGATGAGACTACCTACCTGCTTTCCTTAACAAAAATAAATAAATAAATAAATAAAACTGAGTTTCTCTTTGTTCTACCAGTGTTGACTTTCGAAAAGCTTGTAAGACATCTTGCTTGTCTTTTAGAGCTATTTGAAACAGGCCAGTGCCCTCAGAAGTCAAAAGGATGAGCTAGACGGTCACAATGCAATACCATAAGCTTCTCTTCCTTGAAAAAAAAGATATATAGTCTTTAAACAGTTCTATATAACCCATACAATCAGCTTTCTTTGTTACCTCAATGACAAAAGCATTTAGAATGTATAAATTTTGTTTTCATTTTACACTTTTGCATTGATTAACTTGGAAGAAAACAAGGTGGACCTGATTTCGAAAGTTCAGCTCTGTCATAGCTTAATTACCCAGGGTTCGCTGAAAATGTAACTGAAAATTAGACTTCCTCTATTGTATGATAAAAAAAACAGCATAAAGCATAACCCTAAAAGAACATTTCAAAAAGTTAATAATGAGCACTGAGACATGTTCTAACTTAGGGCTGAACAAAGCTGTCAGTCCACAGATACAGTTGGACATTTGATACAGGAATATATAATCTCTACTTGCATATTTGGTCACATCTGAAAACAATAAAATGCTATAAACTAACCTTAAATGATAGTCCTTCATCATTATTATTCTTGCTATTTATTTTTCTTTCTCTCAAAGACTCCATTCCAAAATTTTGCCTGTTTTAACTCTTATGTTGGCTTCTCCTTTAAAATCTATTAGACTTAATTGGCCTCACCCACACAATACAGAGCAAAAGGGTCCTGAGAGCAAAAGGCCCTGATGTCTGTGGCAAGCTAGAGCTACAGAGGGCTGCTGTCAGTCCCCAAGAACTTGTGGCACCTCATGGGTACAATTTGAAACACAGTAAGCGTTGAGAAAAAGAGAAAAGCTAGAAGTCCTGCTCAAGAGCTCATGGATACCTCATTTTATAATGAGAACGGCAGGACTTCTAGCTTTTCTCTTTCTCTCAACCCTAACCCTCGCTGCAACCCTACCCCTAACAGTCTCATAAAACAGTGCTGGTCCAGAGACCAAAATATATGGCCCAGATAAAAAACTCCTTGCAGGAAGCATCTCCGAGCACAGAAGTGGCTCCCCTGGCTGCCTCATTCCACAGGACAACAAGGTTTTCTCTTTCACTCAGCTCTAACCCTAGCTGTAACATTATCTTAACAATCTTATAAGGCCAGTGCTAGGCCAGAGGCCACCATCTGCAGTCCGGACAAAATGTCAATAAAAAAACAGACCTTCACCAATCACCTTCATTAAGGGTGCTGCATTTTCTTGTTTAATGCTTATGATAGTGCATTCATTGAAAGGAATGCTGTTGATGCCATATGAGGAAGTTCAACGTACCAACTGCATTTCATACATATGAGTATTTGTTAGGAATATTTTCAGAAAAAAAAAAATGTATTTTAATATCTTCTAAAGAGATACTTTTCTATATCTGTCTCTTTGGAACCCATACTCAATATCCACATATCTGGATATTCCTCAGCTCTCATCTTTTTAACCTATGCATCCAGTAACATTTTTTTTTTCATTTTTTAGGGGGATGAGCATTTCCTTTTTTTCCTAAGATTAGTCAAACATCTGCCTTTCTTTTTTTTTTTTTTTTCTTTTTTTTCCTTTTTTTTTGGTATAATGCCATTTCTTTCCTTTTCTTGGCTTTAGTCAAACTTCCATCTATCAAACTCTTTTCTTTCAATTAATATTATCAAGTGTTTCTCTGATCTACTGTGGATGTCCCACTGTTATTTACAAGCTTACTAAGGGTGTCTGTATTTTATAAACTTATAACTTTATAAACTTAGCTTAGTACAAAAGTGTGGGGAAAAATTTTATAACTAGTTTGCACATTTCTTTGTAATGAGAACTTCTTCCTAGTAATGCATTTCCCCTTCCAACAGATCCATGAAAAGCAATTTACATATTTGTGATCCCCTCTGATGGAAAGACATAAATCTAAAATCCATGCGTATTTTATCTTCTCTAGCAAGCCCCAGGTAGAAATTCAGAATAATTAATTATTTACTTTTTTATAGACTACATTCACTCACCCACAAAGTACTTCTAATTGGGAGATTGGGCTATATTCCATGATCATGTTGTGAAACATATTGGAAAAATGTAGTTCTCTTAGAATGTTACTTCCAAGAAGTTGAATCTTGCACTTCTGCCCTTGATATAGCATTTAAGCTGCATCTAAACTCTCTAACTTTAGAGATTCACTATACCTTCTTCATTGTCCGCTGCTCTGCTTTCATATCTGAATTTGAAAGGACTTAAACTAGAAAGACAAAAATGATCAAAAGTGTGGGATGTTCCCTATTAGGAATACCTAGAGAAGCAAGGACATCATGTTACACTCAGTATCTTGTTATGGACGACAGGAAACACATCAGTATGTGGAACAAAGAATTAACTTTTACTTCAAATAATGCTTTAACAGTCTACTCAAAATATAATGGACTCCCCCTCAAATGGGGAGTTTTGGGTGTTTTCAAGAAGACAGTTTGAGAGATTAATTTTCATGGTCTTGGTAAGTTCATTCCTTCTTAGTCTTGAGTGCATTTAGTTTGATTTTTATACATTTTTCTACCTCCTCTTGTCTCCTTCTCCCTGCAGCAGAAAGTCTTAAAGATGTGCATATATGTTTTCTTTTATGCTAGCAATAAGAATACTCCTATAGAAGACCTGGTTTCTAGATCTTCCTCTACCATTCTGAGGCATACATTAGAGATAATCAAATCCCTGCTTGATTTCTCTCAGGTTTGCTATATTTGCTGTAGATTGATTTGCGTTGTTCTATATTATCTATATGTTTTTGAGGCTTTTTATTCAGACTTTTCATACTGCACAACAATGATGCCGCCAAACAAGCAGAAAATTCAAAAAATATATATTCTTGCCTAATTTTTGAACTATTTCACAGTAAGTGTTTAACTTTGCTGCTACATTTAGATCTGTGCTTTTGGAGTAGTGGGAAAGTGAGTAGTTTGTCCGAATAACTAGATTAACTTTTTTTTTTCCTTTGCTTTTTTAATTTGTATGCACTAAATAGAATAGAATATCCCTTAGGACACTGCACTAAATACAGCTTTTATTTATTTTTATGTCTTCTTTGTGTTCTCTTATTCTTTCTGTCATCTGTTTTCCACAAAAGTAATGAGAAACATTACTGTATCTGAAAAGTCTTGCATTATACAAGTGTCTAGGTTAGAAGATATCAGTTTAGGAGCTTGTAGATGTCTGAGTCCTCTATAAAATATTTATTTTGGAATGAAGAGATGAACATGGAATATATTTGAGAAGAAAAGTTATGAAGTCATGAAAAAATCACTGGAATTATCAATTCAGGAATAGAGTAAGGTGAAAAAAATCCAATTTACTTGCTTATGTTAATAGATTAATAATATTCTTCAGTACTGTACTGGCAATGATATTCTGCCAATCATGTTTCTAAAAATTTCAAATATTTCATATAATCCTCTGCCTTCATATTCTTCCATAACCTTTGCTAGTATATTCTAGCCCATAGTATGATGATGCCCTTTATATGTCAGAAGCCATGTGTTTGCTTAAGCACTTCATCAGTTTGGTATGCATTTTCTGTGGTACTTCTTAACACTTCAGAGTTAATATTCTCTGATATAGTAGTTTTGGTACAAAGTGCTTATTTTAATTCTCTCACTGTATTTGCTCATCTTCGGGTTTACTGGTTGTTTAGATTCAATCTCTTTGAGTCTTTTCTTCACAGTTGAATTTCTGGAACAAATTATGGCTTCTGATTTAGGTGCCATGAAGAGATTTTTTAAAATATTTTATCTTATTAGAAGATGTCTAAAGAAGAACTAATGTCAAAATTTAAAATGAATTAGATTCGGATACATAAGGGTAAGCATTTAGTCTCACAGCATCGTACGTACAGTTCAACTTCTTTAAGTATTTTATACTACAACTTTATTTAAAAAAGATGTTTTTATATTAAAAGTCTTCACATTAGATCCATACTAGAACACTGATAAAAATGCAGCTTATCATCACATGGTATAGCTGACAGCAGGTTATTTATTATGAGTGAAAATTCACTATTTGATGACATAAAACTAAGGTCAGTATCACATGAGTCACATTGATTGCCTGTATGTGGACCAATAATGATGATTCCTTATTGACTGCTTCAGCTGAACCCCATATGGATTCCTCTAATGTATTAGCATTATCTTGACCCTTAATTATATAATTTCTCTAACATTTTTGCATAATTATTCCATCTGGGTTTATAAATTGGATGACTGATGTTTTGCCATGTTATCAACAGCTGATAAGCAACTGATCATTTCACATCTGGCTTATAATAGTGCAGATTCTCAAACTAAAGAGGTTGCAATATCTTTTTATTAGTTTTACTAACATCAATAGCAATTTCCATATAAACTATGAAACAAATTAAAATGTGGCAGGGGATAAAACTGTGATCTCTACAACTTGTTTATTCTCTATTCTTCTCCCCTCCTCTATTCTCTATCTTTTGTGGATAATAAGCTTTTTAATTTCCAAATGCTTAGTGATTTACCTTTCCCTTTTTATCTGTTTTTCTGACTGCAAAGTCACAAAATAAAAAACACTCAGAGTTAGCAGGTCTTGTTTATGTACACTTCTTCTTAGCAAGCTGAAGATGTATTTCAGTTTAAGCTGTGTTATAACCCTAAGTGGGATCTGCTTGCCAAATTTGAATTTATCTTCGTGAAGTGGAAAATATATATAAAGAATATAGAATATACACAATTAGCTTCTCATTCTAAACAGATACCAAAGAAAAATTTTGTATTTCTAGCACTAAATGACTAGAGTGGTAATGGTAAGAACACACAAAAAAGAAATAGCAATGGCCCATAAAGGCCATTAGGAAGGTTATTTAAACGTAAGCAGCCACAAGAAGCCACTTAAAGATATTAAGAGGAATCAGATATTGCTCTCAGACAAGTTATACATACGTACAGGAAAATCTTTAGGCTAGATATGTCAGAAAGATATTCTTGGAAAGGAATGTAGGGTGGATCAGAGTGATGCTTGCAAAAGAAATAGATTAAACATTAGATTTTTTTCCTCCTGAGTTGATTTATTAATCAGTAAAACTTGAGGAATATATCCTGAGAATTCCCAACACAATCCTGATTTTTATTTTTAATACAAACAAACCAGAAACTGTCTGGCATAGAAGTTATTCTCTGCAAAGAATGGGACTTGATAAAACCATTTTGTTGCAGTTTTTAGCTATAGACAGTTCGAATTCACAGCTATCAGACATTGGACTCTCTTTGTCATATTTGATCTGAATATTTGAAGGGATTTTTTCATCATATTTTAGTTAGATCTTGCTCAATCAGAAGTTTATAAATGCAGGGGAAATGTCAGAATGATGATAAAGTGGATAAAATTTTAATTAGTTTAAATGATTTTGAATAGTTATTTAACCCTAGAAAACACACGTGAGCTAATAGATCTTCCTTTAAAATCTGGAACTGTTACAAGCTAGATGAAAATGCTACCACAGGAAAGTAATTTCTTTTATAAGAACCTGGAATGCATAAACATTGACTTAAGTGAACTTAACATCAGCTTGGATGGACCTACTTTAATGGGCTGTGTCACAAGCATTTTAAGGTGACACTAAATGTCATGTACTGTTTGTGAACATCGGCCCGAATTCTGATATATGACTTTAAAATCTGTTTTTTGTAGAAACAAATTCCTCATCCTCAAGAGAACTAAACAATTCAGCAAGTATCATAGACATAGTTCCATGGAAAAACTGGGCTTCTCCCTCCCCATTTATCCTCTGCAAGGCTTATTACAGTAAACAGTGCCAGAGAATACAGGACCAGACTCAGCAAAAAAATGAATGGCAATCATGTTGTTTCAAGTTCATATTAGAGGGAAAGTTGTAACTGTCAGTAGTTTTTGAGAATTCAAGTCACAATCTTGAAAAGTATTCAAGAATTAAAGTGTTCACATGAAATATGAGTTCCTTGCTCAACATAATGGGAAAATAGACATATCTTTTAATTCCCAGAAGTATTCAAATGATCAAAGTATAAGCCATTCTGCTGTTACTTTTTACAGCTTATATGTAAGCTACTCTGGGCTTCAGCATAAAGGATGGGGGTACAGTCATGTTTTTTGGTGAAAAGGGAGATGTTTCAGGTCCCTACTCATAGATTTCTTTCTACTAGCTATGAATTAAGAGGTAAGAATGACCTCTGTTTTGTTATTTAAAGAAAGAAATGCTCCTGCATGGAGGAGGCATATCTCCATAGCTACATAGTCAGTATATTGTTAGTTCTGGGTTGATCTGGCTTTCCCTAAGTGGTGCAAACGAAACCTAGCCATCTCATATAAACTGGCATTTTCCATTTTGGGAAGCAGACACATAGCAGTTTTCTGTCAGCACCATTTCATCAAGTTTCATTCTGGAAGTAGGCTTTAAAACCGTTCTGTGAACATTTAATAATTTCAGTGACCTTCAACCATTACAGAGTCTCTGCTCTTGTATCCATTTCTATAAATATATCTATATATAAAAAGAATAGTCACTAGGTGAATTGTCTGAGAACCTGTGCAGTGTAGGCTCTGAAATATCTTTTTGAAGGAAAACATTGTTAGAAGAAATCAGTCCTTTTTGAAGGATACACAGAAGTATTAACTTTGAAGGATTTTTGTTATTTTGGAATTAGACTGAAAACCTTTCTTTACTTTTTATCTTCTCAGAAGGCACATAAAGAAAAGTTGAAAGTACTGTTAGGAAACAATACCTCTCTGATTTCTGGGCATTCTGAAAGCGTGTGTAGGGGAAGGATCATTCTGGTCTTGCCTTTATTTTTAACGTTACAATATTGTGTTGTCAGTAAATAGAGAAAAAATAAACAACAAAGTGCTTTTGGTATAGCTTGGTGCTCTATTTCTTAAGACTAAAATCATGATTGTGTTCTTAAATACCTATTACAAGAGTTTCTATAATTCATAATTTCTCAAGGATTGTAACAAAATTGTTCGAGAATGCCGCATTCTGATCACTGCATAAATTCCTGAGTTCTTAGTATTTTCTTAGTTTATTTTCTTAGGGTACAAGTATCTTTGCACAGCATACTTGAAAGATAGAAGATGACTGTTTAATTTTTTTTTTCCAATTAAGACTGATGTTTAATACTACAAGCCAATTATGCTCTGAAAAAGCCTTGTTGAATTTTCCATAGTTACCTCCATGACAAGAAAAAAATAATCTCATGTGTTGTAATCAGTCCAAATTATAGTAAAAAAGAATCAATTATAGGTAAGGGAATTATCAATTATTTAGGAGGATTTTTGCTTTGTGAATTGAGAACTGACATTTGAATTACAGCATATCAGCACCTATTATTATAATTCTTGCAATTTATTTGGTAGAAAATCTTAACTTTTTGATTAAATAAATTTTATTTCCTTTTAACTGTGTTCTACACCTCTTTGGCTCTTGCTCCCACAATCTGCAGATAAAAGATCAGAGTTGTTCCATTCCTGGTTATAAAACTATGTTCCAGTCTGTGGTTTAGGAAATATCCTTTCATATGTCACTGTGCTCTATTTAAGAATCTAAAGTAATTTTGTGACCAAATATTTTAATGAATCAAGTTAAGTCTTTCCAGTCGTTGTTGGTGAGCTTTATTGTAAAGTATATTCTTCTCAGGACTCTGACCACTTTCAGAAAAAAAAATATTTTGATGAATTTAATGAGCAGGTTTTTTTGCCCATGCTATGCTTTCAGAGTATTTCTGATTTTAAATTTTAGTATTTAGTATTTAGAAATTTAGTATTTCTGATTTCTATAATAAGTGAAAGTAATGCATGTAGCTCTAATCACTCATTTGATTTTACTGAATGTATATATATATATTTTCCACCTTTCTTTCATGTTGAGACGCCAGTATATTGAGCTGCATGCATTACTAACACATCAAATAACTGCCATTTGCTAACTATAATTAGCAATGTCATATTATCAATGACTTTGGTTTAATATACTTTCCACTTAGTCATAAAATATGGAATGTTTTTACAGACTTTTTTGTTGAGAGTATATGTTTTGCCCAGTCCCATCCAGCATCATACTATCAAAATTTTTACCATACTGGGTGTTCAGTTCGTACTGCACTCTTAAAAACAGCTATGGCCACACTCTTCCCTCATGAAGGTTTGTCTGCCTGGGCTCAAGGCTAGCTCGGCTATAGCACATGTGATGGCAGGGAAAGAAGGGTCTAGAAGAAACCTCAGTGAATAGCTACCCCTTCCTCCCTTCTTAGTACCATTAAGGCTTTTACCCTGGTCCAGGTCTTTTCCCTTCCATTGTGGAGCAGCCTGCTCTTGCTTGGTCCTCCCAGACAAATTGATTTATATAAACAGTAGCACCTTAGAGAATTGTAAGCCAGAGCTAAATGCATAGAAGGCAGTGCATCCAATCTATGGCAGTTGTCTCAGAGCTTTGGGAGAAGGGACAGAAATGTGTGGAAATTAATAGAACAATATTTCATTTTCTTCAACTTTGGACCAAGAAGGACAGACGGATTTTTATGTGATGCAGCTCTACATTATCACAGAATCACAGAATCGTTATGGTTGGAAAAGGCCTTTAAGATCATAGAGATCAACTATAAGTCACTCAACACCATGCCTACTAAACCATGTCCCTCAGTACCTCATCTACATGTTTCTTGAACACTGCCAGGAACAGTGACTCCATCACTTCCCTTAGCAGCCTGTTCCAGTGCTTCACCACTCTTTCTGTGTAGAATTTTCACTTGATATCTAACCTGAACCTCTCCTGGTGCAACTTGAGGCCATTTCATCTAATGTAATGTCCTACGTAATGGAAGACTCATGCCCACAATCTAAACACAGTTTATGCATGGAAAATGCATCACTAAATATAAGTTATGATCTGCCATTGAAATGTGGTCATTTTGGTGTCATTCTCAATGTGTTGTCAGATTCAATGCAGTTTCAGTACATTGGTGCAGATACTGGTTTATCTTCTTCCTCTATTTCTCTGTTAAATAACACAGTAGACATTGTTCAGGCACATTTGCTAATTTAAAGCTGTCAAGGGCCTTTATCCCAACCATCTTATTGTTTTTTCAGTAAATCTGTTGCTTTCATTACTATCTCTTCTTGAAAGATATTGGTTTTGTTGTCTTACATGTGAGATAAAACAACTGCAATGGAACATCTGCATTTTTCCTTTTTTTAACCATTCAATCATTTTTATGGATGTGCTTTAGCATCTGCTGTTAT
Organism: Crypturellus tataupa; assembly: GCA_034781795.1. NCBI lineage: Eukaryota > Metazoa > Chordata > Aves > Tinamiformes > Tinamidae > Crypturellus > Crypturellus tataupa. The sequence continues at coordinate 611,228 of JAWLRI010000285.1, forward strand.
ATCACCACGTGGTGGCACTGTTGATTAAATTTGGATTCTGAGAGCGTAGTTTCAGAATACCTCTATATTACTGCTACACTCCTACATGCGTGTGTGAATCTTCTTGCTGTCATTCACATGGAAGTAATGAGGGGGCCTGTGTGTAGAGGCAGATGTTAAAGGGTACTTCAGAACAGGTTCCGAGGTAGAGAAACTCATGATATATAGCTGTATACAAAGTGCATACAGTGAGTGTACAGAGTGCAAAGTTCTCTGATAATTTCTAATTGTACTTTTTTCTTTAAAACTCTTTCTTATAACAAATAATATTGCGTCTCTCTTCAAAATATTAAATTACTTTGCTTTGAACAGAGATCAACAAAATAGCACTTTTGACAAGGAAGTACGTTTATTGCCTAATTAATATAACAAGACATACATATAATGTATGTCTGTAGGAGAAAAACTTAAGTTCTCTAATCAGTTAGGATAAGTCAGACATTTTCCTACTACTATTTCCTCATTTAAATTATTATTCTAATGGGCATACATCTGAGTTAAGCTATTTCAGCAAGATTACAAAAAAAACGTGAAGCATGCACAAGACATTACATTCACAACTTGCTGAGTAATGACTGAATCTGAGCCTCTGAGATCACATGTGCTTTAGGAGAGATGAGAGAGCAACAGCAATGCAGCCATCTGACTGATGTTAGCAGTTTCAAGAGTCTGTATGGATTTGTATGACTCATGACTATTCTTTGTAGTAATAAAAGGTAGTATCAGAATCAGTTCACATTGTCTCTTTTCTGTATATCAGTTTGATATATATTTGTGAAATAGAACATGGAAGAATTCTCATAAAACAGTCAAAGGAGGCAAAGTTAGAAATTTATGTATAGACTCAGCACAGTGTGAAATTACCAGTGGGCTACTATGCCTGCAGTGAGAAATCCATGTCCTGGATCACTAAAAACTAAAATCCTTGTGTCCATTTGTCTTCTGTCAGATTAAAAGTCTCTGTAAGTGACATTTGGTATATTGCTACAAACAATGGTTCTTCTTTTTATTTTTTTTTCCTTGATTTTAAAAGCAATGTATGGCACTATATTTTCAATGCAATTGTATTAAATCAATATTTCCATGAATTTTATTTGCTGTGTTATTTTTTTCTGGTTTTATATTTATATATACAAGTTTTCAGGTTTCTCCATAAAATTGCAAGTTGAAAGCATTAGTGATTCGTATTTTAGAGAGCTTTAACAGAACAATTAATAACAAATGAGATTATATTTGACAGGCAAAGTAGCTCAGTATCAAATGATGTACTCATTCTAAAAAAGCATTTTCTGACCTTTTAAATTTGATATGCTCTGTTAATAGCAGAGATCTTGTTTGTATACTTTGGCCCTGATTCTGATACCAAATCAGTGTGACTTCATTTGCCTTTCTGGAATTGTTCTGGATTTATGTTAACATAGCATGAGCTGACTTATCCTCTTTATCATTTTACAACATTGTGCAGCTAATTTATTAGCAGTTCAAGATGCAATACTGAAAACTATTTTTTAGGAATATGAAAGCCTACCCATTCTTTTACATGCCATATTATTCCCTTAAGAAGGTTAAACATTTATATAAATAGGCTTACTACTATGAGAGGATTTAAATTATTAAAAAGGAATAAAACTGCATAAAGTAAACAATACAAACATATTATCATCTTCAAAATGAACTTTAATATATACTAGTCAAAATGCGATATGTGAACCAATTTATGCCTGCTCCATCACAGAATTTGTCCTGCAGTGAGAAAACAAGGAAAGGAATGCTGCTGTTAATCTTGTTATATGTTGTATTTGTTTATTTATATATATTTATTTAATGTTATATGTTGTATTTTGTATTTGTTGTATTTGTTTATATGTTGTATTTGTTTATTTATATATATTTATTTAAGACACATAGCAGTTGCATATTCAACAACCTGCAAGATCCAAGAATATATGTTCATATATATTCATATGCTACTTAGAAGGATGTAAATTTAGCTATCTATCTGATGGTCATGGTATGTTATAAATGCAATATATATGGATAGCAAAGACATTGACAAGCTCTTTTTTTTAATTACTAAGTATTACAGTGAATAACATGAATACTCCATTATGGTGTATTTAGGTGTATAAGTGCAGACAGGTTCACCTACAGAGCCCATTGGATGCATCATTGCCTTTGAGGATCACTTGCTACCTTTTTAAAAAAGCTGCATAACTGAAAGAATTACAAAATTATGATATTTTCCATACCATTTCATTCTTTATCTGCTGATATCTAATCTCTGCTAGAACAACAGTCATGCAACTGAAAAACACAGCCAGGTTCTACGACAACTTCATGATCTAACACCACTGCAGCTCATATCCCAGGGAGACAGCAGGCCAGCAACATGTGAGCCCCCAAAGCCTGGGGCCCCAGTCCAGTTGCTAGCACTGACCCCATCACTCAGACATGAACACAGACACACACATATACAGTCACACTATGGATTCTGTAGTTACTGACCTTAGACACTCAGACTACCTAGTATACTCTGGATCCTTGCTGTCCCCAGTTGTGGGCACCCGACATAGGAGTCCCTGATGCTCACAGCCCTTCAGCAGCGGGCAAGGCAGACCCCTTGCACACACCATTCCAGCACACAGACACACACACACACACACAGACACACACACACACACACACACACACACAGTGGATCCTTCTAGTAACTGGCTTTTGGATCCTCTTGTCTCTGGTTGCCTCCTGCACAGACACATGCACACATAGAGTGGACTCTCCCAGTTGACCACCAGGCCCTATGGTATCTCCAGCAGTTGGCCTGGACCTCCTGGTTCCTCTAGGAGTTGCTTCCTCCAGGGTCTCATATACAGGTACTTGCCCCTCACTAGCTCCAGCTGCTGGCACTGCAGACAGATGTCCCCATGACCTGCCAAGTTACTGTCACTCTGACCTAAACACACACACATATGTACCCACAAACACACATAGAACTCCTCACTCGGGGAAATAGAAAAGGAGTTTAATAAGAATACAAGTGCAAATACAAAAGTATACTACTCATATTCTGAGTACACTTACAGAAAGAGAATTTGTCAATTTGTCATGTCCAGAGAGCTTTACTATTATTATTATTATTATTATAGAATTATGAGATCAGCTTAAAAGCTATAAATCAATTTCTGGATTAATTAGATATATAATCAAACTATAGTATTGTTACTTTCATATGCTCATTTTTTGGTGATTTTTGATTACACAGACTGAGTCATCTCAACCTAGTCTCAAGAGATACCCAAAAGTTCCTGCCTCTGTCAAGCTTTGTAAATACCTTCCCTTGCTCACAAATAACTTCCTCTGGGACGTGATACCATTTTATATATTCCCACTCCCACAGTTCTTCCTCTCCTACAAATATTTATGGTCCTATCTCAGGCAAAACTAGCTACAACCATATATGAGGCTTTCTTTAGTTCAGAGGAAGAGAAAAATAAGTTAGAAAAATAAAACTTAGAAAAATAAGTTTAGCAGCATTTCAGTTGGCTTTCATAGTCTTGATTTTATTATTCATTTTTGTTGTATGTGATAAAAATATTAAAATATGTCTCATTACATTTTGTAAGACAACTTTGTTTTTATATCAATGTTTATTTTCAAGTTCTCTCTATGATTTTCTTCATACGTCACTCTGTTTTAAGTGGGTCTCACCTTTACTTTTCTACTTTCTATTTAAATTCTTAGTTCACAGTGAGAATTCATCGCTTTAGATTAGATTCTTTTGCTTTGAAGCAGATTGCAATTGCATTTTTTTCCTAATAGCCAGTATTAGACAGAAACATAGCCAAGGGTATTTTTCATTGCAGTCATTATGCAAGACCCTAAAAGGAAAGTGAGGATAATTAAAAACTGAAGCTTTCACAAGAGACACCATTATTTGTGTGTGTATTATCACCACATGTGATGTATATATATCCACTGCCTTCCAGAGCTTGACACCAAATATAATTTCATTTTTTTATAATTTTTTTTTTTTTTTTTGTACAGAATTGTTGTGGTTGGATGGAGGGCAGGGCAAATTTGGTAAGAGATGAATCTCCTTGCATTCCAGCCGATCTCAAACGTTAGAGGGACTAGGGGAGGCTGGACTCATCTCTTAATAGGGATACCAAATACTGTGTCAGCTCTACTCCCAACTCTGGCAGTATCAGATTCACTGACAATCTGCTGACCGTCAGTCCGATCGCCTTCCTAGGAGCCAATTGAGTTCCCAAATAGTGTGATCAACTACAAGCACAGCTCTGACAGTATCGAATTCACGAACAGTCTTCGGACCGTCGGTCTGATCGCCTTCCTAGGAGCAAATCTAGTTCTCAAATAGTGTGATCAACTATAAACTCATTTCTGGCAGTATTGGATTCACCAGCAGTCTGTCAACTGTTGTTTCAGTTGCCTTCAAGACAAGTGGTTGGGTTCATGAATAGAACAATTTATTCAAATGTAACATTTGGAAAAAAGGTTTCAGATGTCAGTATAGGAAATTCTCTGATACAGTGTGGGGTTCTTAGCTAGTACCTAGTGTACAAATGTGCATTCATCACTCATCCAGAAGATGGGAGAGGGCTCTCAATCCTGAGAAGTCTCCTCAGGCAGTGTCATCACCAGAGGGGAGGAAAGGGGTTCAACCTGTTGACTGATCCAGAAGTTGTGATGGAATCTTCCCTCTCTCCTCTTCCTTCTTCCTTAGTTCCTCTTCCTCCATGCTTACCGTCCCATTCTTCCTCCCTAGTTCTTACCACCCTATTCTTTCTTCCTACTAAATCCCTCCTTAGTTTGCCTTTTATATATTTTCTTTTATTTTAAGATGGAGCTTGAGTGACTCTAGTCTATTTACTTTAGTTATTCATTGATTTAAAAAAATCTCCTGAGTTAATCAAAGATCTAGAGAGCATGCTCAGTGAGGAGTGGTCATTCCTTGGAAGCAGGTAACTTTTGGGATGGGTTGTGTTTTGGTATATAATGAGATTAGAAGGAAGAGAAGTTTGAGCAAAATCTATCAGAAGGGACTGATCTGTCACCATTGTTGGCCCAGCACCAGGGGTGTTCATCAACTGTGGCACAACCAGGTTGACATTTTATGTTTATATTCTCTTATTATTGAATTTGCTGACAGTATTTACTACGCTGTTTGTTTATATTCCTCATCAAAACTGTAGCTCTTGAATTTTCACTAAAAGTAATCTTAGATCTTGGTCTTTCTTTTATCCTCTAGCTTCCTGTTTGCAAATTTCACATAGAAGTCTCCCTCTGAGTTTCCACTTTGTTCTTTGGAGATATCATAGTGTTCCTAGCATCACACTTGTTATTGAAAGATCAAGAAAGGACATTAGTGAAATCCTGAACATGTCACTACAGCTCATGAACACACCAATAAGGACCAACAAACACAGATTGTGGAGATTGGTGTTAGCATTTACTTTTAGTGATTCTCTTTTTACCACTTTAGTATCGCTTTAATACCACTAATCAGTTCATCTAAATTTATCCTTGTCACAAACTGGTTATCCTCATTATATGCCTGAAGATGTCTGCTAAATGCAGTTTTGCATCTAAAATAGCTAGTTCTTCCCTAGGAAACTTTATCATTTATATTTTCCCAGTACCTTAGTGAATCTTTCTATTTTTCATGTATAGATCAGGGCCCACTCTTTTAAGAATTGTTATCATAATACCACTTGTCAGTAGCCTTTGTGAAAAAAAAATCAAAGTAAAAACTCACCAATCTCAGTTGTCCTGTATTTTTTATAGACTCGTACAGTTTATATATCCAAAGTTCTACCCATTCCAATGAACAACAAATGGCATCCATCTGTGCAGTTCTAGAAGCTACATAAAAACCTAAGTAAATTTGGTGATGGAAAGATCCGCTTGCCATAGAAGTTATAAGAAGTTATAAAAGTTTATAGGCAAAAATAAGAGCTAGAATATAAACTTATGAGATCTTACTGTAGCTGCATACCTGCATGTCATTTTTTCTTACTATTTTTTTCCTTTTTTCCTTTTTTTACCCTGAGCTGAAAGTACCAGATGCAAATGCAATTCTAACCTTAACAAAGCCTACTTCTTTTATTAAGAATACAGAATATACAGTCTAAAGACGTAATCCAGACTCAAGTGATCATATAGTCAAAACTATCAAATTATTTTTACTATATGTGAGTTAAATTTTAACTCTTCTGTTCTATCCATTTGCTTTTCAGATGTGCTTATTTTCCAAAATCAGGATAACTGTTGCTGTGACACTACTATGTTGTCTATGTGAAAGTTAGGTCCTCTCTAAATTCACTCAGGCCTATGAAGTTTCCAAGTAATTCTGTCTTTTTGTCTTCTCTCACAAAGTCTGCCATTTAAGGATTCTGAGACTGAATGACTCTCCTAAGAATTGTGTATCCAGGACTTTCAAATATCAAGGTAGTGCTGTCTTTCTTATGTTACCAAAGAGGAAGAAGACACCATCTGGACATCTTTCCATTGCTCTTCCTATTTAACTCATGGTGAGTTCCAAACTGCAGCAAAGGACTGCAAAAACCCCTCCTACTTTCCAGACTTCAATATGACTAATGTCAGCTTAGAAGTACTGAGTGTTCTTGAGCCTTTCCATTTTGGATGCCCAAGCAACAAAGCAACATGCTCTTTGTCTTTGAAATAAAAATTCTAGACCATGTATTAAAAAACTGAAAAGCTCTCAATGATTACTTCTTTTGTAAAGATGAGAATTTTAGTCCTCCTTCCCAACCAGTCTGTGTATAATCACACTACAACAGAATTATTTTAGTCCCCTTGGAGATAAGAAATATTTATCTTGACAATTTTAGATTTAATTAAACCACCAGATGCTGAAGCATTGAATTTCCTGTGAAATTTAGCTAACAAATTCAATAGGTTTACATTTATGAATATATAACTTGTCATTTATTCCATATGTTTGAAATTGAATTACATTTCTATTAAGTATTGTATATTAATGTATTCCATAATATTTTAAAAATATGAGACACTGAGGGAATAGGAACATAAATCCCCAATACCATGTGGTAGAAAATACTCTAGTAGACATTTAAGAAGAAGAAATAAAACACAATTATTTGCTTACTGCAAAAGAGAGAAAAGCACTACACTTTACTATGAATTCCATCAATCATATCAGTGTTTTTTTATGCAAAATTTCTTAATCAATCTATGGGGATTAATGGTTAGATACGAGGAATACAATATGTCCTATTCTTTGATTATCACTATTATAGAAACATGAAAGACTGAATCACCTGCACTATGCCCAGAAATGCAGTTGCATTGATTGCGAAGATATATCTACATGAGTAAAAGAGTCAGGAAGGTGCTGCCCAAAAGTAAAGGATTTGGGTTATGAAAAGTTAAGATGCTTAAGAAAAAAAAGAAATTTGTTTTTTAAAGTGATTGTTTCAGAGGATACAGGTATGTATTTAATAGATAGTCCTACATGAAATGCAATAATGATATTAATTTCAAATTGTGTCCCCTAGAATCATAACATAGGTTAAGATCACAGGACAATATTCCTAAAGTTAAGTTCCGGAAGTTAAGTTCCGAAAGTGCTGGCATAATATTTGCAATCCAAAGGGTAATTTTAGCCTTTTCTTGTGATTATGGATCTATCTGTGTAGTGACTGATATTGTAAGACTATATTCCACTTCTACTTACATTCATGAGCAAAATTTCTTAATGATCACATGAGCCTAATTTGGTCTGATATTACTAAATTCACTTAGAAAATGACGCTAGTTGTTTTTAAATATTTTTTCAATGCATCAGGAGAAGTCATAAATTAAAAAAGAAAAAAAAAAGTAAAAGAATCTTTGTCTTTTAAAGTGTTTTAAAACTTATCCAGTATTGAGGCACACGATTACTAGAGGTGACCTCAGCAGTTCACAGAGGAATAGGACATCAGGGGAAAATTAATAACATCAAACCTGATTTCCATTCTATTTTATTGTCTCATTAGTTAAAACACTGACTGATATAAATATTTGGATTTATCTCCCACTTTAGAAAGCCATATGCTACATGAATGATCTCCTACTGTGGCATAATTTTTAGGGAATTCATAAGCTGAACCAAACCAATTCTTTGGAGTAGTCCCTGTGAAGCAAAATCGAGTCATATGCAGGATTTATGTAAGAACAAATATAACAAAATGTAATATGTCAAAGGAAATTGCAAGAATTGGCTGAGAGTAGGAAAACTGAGAAATGAAATAGCAAATTTTGAACGCAATAGTCAAAGATGAGCAAGATGACTTGCTTATGTTTTAAATATGTTGAGACTTTTTAAAAGATAATTACTGGGGTTTTGTTTGTTTTTATGTTTTATAATGGTACAGGAAAATAGTATTATTTTCATACTTATATTAAATATCCAGTAGGTTTTATTTCTGAAGACATCTTACCCCCCCTCACTCCCAAGCTGAACATCATGAGATTGCCCCAAACTCCGCCTCCTCTCACCCAGGTTCCCCAGGGATCCCGGCCCATCATCCCATGGCATCCCTACTGGAGCAACCACAACCACAGGTGCCCTAGGAACCACTAGGTCAGACCCACTTTTCCTTCCTTCCTTCCTTTTTCTTCCTTTTCCTTCCTTCCTTCCTCTTCCTTCCTTCCTTCCTTTTCCTTCCTTTTCCTTCCTTTTTCTTCCTTCCTTCCTTCCTTCCTTCCTTCCTTCCTTCCTTCCTTCCTTCCTTCCTTCCTTCCTTC
>JAWLRI010000285.1:630810-656213 GCA_034781795.1 Crypturellus tataupa
CAACAGCCCTCACCCACTCATGTATCTCCCTCCTCCCATCATCCCTCCTACCGTTCGTCATATAAAAGCTTATGCTATCTGTGATAAAGTCGTTGGTTGACCCTGAATCACATTGGTTACGTCTTTTATCAGCCGTCCGGGTGTTTAGGTAGTCGGTGCTGCCTGTCCGCATATAGGGCGCCGTCAGTGCGGCTGAAGCCCTGCGGCGCACCCCCACGACCTCCTCACCTTGGGTGGGTCCGATCCGACTGGGCCAGCCCGAGAGAGTGCCCCGGCGCGGTGGCGTCCTCCTTCCGGCCTGCGACCGGACATCGCAGAGGATCCAGGATCTCAGAGGGCGAGACAAGCCGGTTCCCCAGGAGGGGTCCAAGATCACACTCGGGAGCGTCGGCTCGTTGGCCAGGCCTGAAGACCTGTGGCCTAGTGCCAGGCCCGGCCTGCAACCTTCATGGGTGGACGCCGAGGAAATTTTTTTTCATTCATGAAGCTCTTTAAAAATAAACACAGAAACATACAACCATTTTCATTTGTGAGTATATTGGAGATGAAATAATGAACATTACCAGGATTTGTCAGAAACAAATAATATAAGTAGGAAGAAACATTAGTGAGGCTTTTATCTCATGAAAAATTCTAATAAGAAAGACAATGAAAAAAATTAAAATTAAACTACTGTTAGGTAGCTTTACAACTGTTTAAAGAAAACAAACCCCATTGTTTTTTTTTTAGAATGTTATTTATGAATATTTGATTAATTTAAGCAAAGTAGAAAACTTGAGAAGGAAGAGTTTGAGAGAGAGACCATGAAAATGAACCAGTAAGTATTGTCTGCTCATTTGAAACTGGTCAAACCAATGTTCTGGAATTTATAATGTAATAACTTAAATTTATATATTGCATGCATGCAGAGAAAGGAATCTGAAAAGCACTGTGAGATCTTGAAATCTCTGTGTATATATACTAAACTTCTTAGGGAATAAGCTTATATGAAATTATTAAAAGCATTCTGATTTTTTGAATTCTCTGTATATATAGATTCTAAACCTCCTCCTCCTAGGAAATGCAGTTATACCAGTTACACCTTAATGCAGTTATTAAGGTTAGATGAACATTCAATGTAATCTATTCTGAATTTACGATCAGTGCTTTAGGAGTGTATTTTTGTATTTTCTGTCTGCTCTTCACAAGATGAAAAAAAGTTATGATTGAGCATTTTCCATGCTAATAACTGCAGAAAAATTTTTAGATTATGTTTATGGAAGGGTCCATGGTAAAATAGGGAAACTGTTTAAAAAATATGTTGTACAGCTCTAGCCACAAGCTTCTCTCAATCCTGAAAGTGAATGTCTAGTGTACTTTATATAACTTATATCTCAGTCTGACATGAATAGTCCATCACTACACTGCCAAAATATTTATGTGGCAACTCTGAGGCTCCCTGCAAAAGATGGGGTCTCAATTTTTTAAGTGCAGTCATAGGATCTTACTTTCAGATGAATAAAAATATAGCGAGACTTTTAATATTATCATGGATGAGGAAAAGAAAGGGACCTACACTGAGGATACTCCTCCTGTATATGTACAAAGGACACAGGTTGGTCCTAGACTGGAGATACAGCAGTTTTTCGTGCAGTTTGTCTTACTTCTCAATAGTTTCAGCAGCTAGCTACAGCAATCCTGTTTTAAGTACTCCAAGTCTGACTTCCTGTTTTTTTTCTTTTTAACTGTAAAAATCTAAAATCAAGTAGCTTTCCCTCCCACCTGCCATCCCTGTAAAATCACCCTTAAAACCTGGAAATCAAGCCAAGATTTTCCTATATACAACACCACAAAAATAATAAGATTCAACAGGCCAGTAGCTGGCGTCCTTTGTACTTGTGCAATAAGATTGCTTTTGGATTATCTACTCAGCAACCACTGTGTGATCTTCTCGCTTTAGTAAAATGTCATAGATGTATCTAGTTCAAAATCTGAAAACAACACTGTTGAGAATGCGGAAGATGCAACACAATCTGTCAGTAAAACAAGCAGATAAAGTCATGAATATGTTTAAGGAGCAGAGATGTTGAATTAGAGGGTTCGATTTTTAGTTAGTCACTAGTCAGAATATATTGTCTCTCTAGACTCCTGTTAGAACATTATTCAAGTTCTGCTTTTTCAGTATCAAGATCTACTGTCTCACTGGAATAGATGTTCCCTTCAACTTTTTGCATACCATATTTTTAGTATCTGTGATTCATCTTCTAAGCAGGTGAATCTGAATGTCTGAATAAAACTGCTGAGCTACAAACAATAACATGAATCTTATCAAAATGTATTGTAATCAGCCTGGATTGTTTGACAATGATGTGTTTGCTGTTTGGAAAGCCTTTTTGAATACCAAAGTGCAAACACGTGCATTCCAAACAATGCTGCAATATAATGCTAAGTTTCAAAGAATGTAGAAAGCTGTGGATATGTCAAGTCCAAATATTGAATAGTATTGTCATTCAGAGTCACTATATTAAGATAATTTGCCAGGTAGAAATACTATTGCAGATTTATATGTAAAATTATTGTATGTGTACATAACTTAAGCATATTTCAAGAAACATTGTAATGAATAATATAAATCTTACAAGACTGAATTTCAAATTAAAGAATGAAATTTTACAGTCTTTGTTATTGTAATAATATAATTATATCCTAATTTCACATCTCAGGTATACATGTTGTATAATGACTCATATGCTGCATTTACTTTTCAGTACAAAATTTCCATTGATATTTATAAGAAATCTTTAAAAAGTAGAAAAGTTTTGAAGTGTGTGCTGGCTGTTTCTCAGTTGTAGTAGGATGTATTTGCAGCAGTGATTGAGTGATTCCATTCCCTCCCTTTGCCAAAAAAAGAACTGCCTGTCAAGCAGGTAGTCTTCTGAGTACAGACTGCAGACACATCCTGCAAAACAGAATTCTAAAGGTTTCAGAATGTATTTTTACATTTTTTTTTACGATTATTTATGAGAATTTGGGACTTTCTTAATACATATCAGTTCTACCATTGGATCATAATGGACACTGAATTTAGTCAAAGAAGGAAGAAAATTTATAAAACGAATTCAGTAAAAGCTTTTTCTTTAAATATTTCAAAAATATCTACGAACATGATTTTAATATTCTACTAATAAAAAGTGGATGTCTTCAGCTAAGCATGTTTTTCTTTTTTATTTAAACCTTTTACAATGAATAACTAAACCATTTTTCATCTTTTTTATTTTTTTATTTTTATTTTAAATATTACTACACATTTTATCTGTCTTTTTTTTCCCAAGATGTTCACTAGTGTATGATTTAATTATATAGGTGTTCGTGTGTGTGTATTTTTTTTCCTTGTTTGTTTTTTGGTGTTCGTGTGCCGCTTTGTTTGTTTGTTTTCAGGGCAATGCAAGATCTATCCAGAGCCACTTGAAATCAACATGCATCTTCCCTAGTCAGGATGTTACAGGACAAGTCATGACCTGAGGTTAGCAGAATGGGTCCTAAGCAGACTAGCAGTTCGAGATCTGACTGTTGTGCTAGGGACAGTGCAAAGTGGCTTGGCCAGCAGTAGGCAGCACTGACTGCTCTGCTGCTACAACCAAGGTTTGTCAGGATGATCAGTTCTGAATGACATAAGCCAAAAAAAAAGCTGCCTTTGAATGAAATCAGATGATTAATGATAGCAAGTTTGAAACTTCCCAGTTCATAACCTTAGCACAAGAAGATGCAGGAAGTCAGCAGAAGGGCACAATCATATCTAGACCCAATATGTTTTCCAACATCTGTCACAGTTTGGCTATTTCATACCAGTAATGGTAAAAAGAATTCCCCTGTTAAGTTCTCTGCAGAATTCTCTTTAAAAGTCATTATTTATCATGATTTATTTTTCTTTTTTTTTTCCCTATTCAGATTCATCTACTTCTTTATACTTTTGATTACTATAAAAAATGAGGAAAAATAATTATTTGGGCTTGATCCATTCAGATTTTCAGTGACACAGGTACAAAAAAAGAGACACGAGGGACCTAGTAATTACATAAATATACACAACATATAGGTAGCATTCATAAAAACAGTTAGCTTTTATTTTTATTTGTCCGAACTAGATAACATACAAACCAGTATGCCTCAGTACTGATTACAAACAGTAAGCAAAGTTGTCAGGTTTGTTTACTGTTTGCCTTACAATCCTTATTATTCTTAGCACAAGAAAGACATCATTGCATGTAGTATGCTTCTGTAAAAGAAGCTCCAGGTCAGAAACAACAGCGTAAAACTGCTACAGATATTTGTAGACTTATTACAATTGCTCTACAATAGAAGAGGTTACTATATTTTACATCGTTGTTATCAAGATGTTTAGAGAGAGGAATTGCATATTCTCAACTGTGAAAGTCCTGCTTAATAGATGTAACTTCACAATGAAGTACAAGAGGACTCCGGAGAATCTGTAGAGGAGGCTCTTTATCTGACAGAAGCATCTGAATAAACTTGCATTAAAGGACATCTGAAACTCTGACTTCCATCTGGTGGTGAAAATGGGTTGATACTCAGTCAGATAAGGGAAGACCTCTTCCTGGTTTTATCTTAGAATAAGTAGATTGTGAGCTTTGTTTCAATTAAGTCTTTTGTAATTGTGTAGTTAGGGAAAATACAAATATATGTTTTTATTTGTCTTTTTCCTTGATCTGCTTTGAGTTAAGTGCAATGCTAAAATAGCAAAGTATTTCTTATGGAAGTGCATGGCAGGATTAACAGGATATATTAAAAAATGCTTAAGTTTCATGCTCAGTATAGCAAAGACCAGGAGTGTGTTTCTGTTTCTACTGTAGGACACAAGGAGAAATATTGTACAGCAGTTGTCAAGAGAATGATATCTGGTATGTAATATGTGTCCTTCCCTGAAGGGTAACAAAGCACATACCACAGAATATCTTCTCAATTCTGTGATTTCAAAATATCTGGATTTGGAGGATCTCACAGTCCAAGTATGCCTTCAGCATGCTGAAAAGATACTTTCTTTATATTTAATTATATATTAATAATACATTTGATCAGTCATGCAGTTTGGAGTTGGCCAAAAGTATTTCCTTATTCATGACATATAATTTGGCATTTCAAATAAATCATTTTTAGTTTGAAAAAGAGAGTTAAAATGTTTACCAAAGATAAAAATGGGTGAAAGGAAGGGAAAATGAAAAAAACAAGTTTTGCTTGTCAAACATTATTTTATTAAACTCTATTTTTGTTGTTTGTTTTTGCTGTTTATTGTCATCTTTTCAAGTTGAAGTGGGAAGCCAGATGTTTGTATATTATTGTACTTGTACAATATATTATTGTACTTTGTATTGTACAAAACATATAATTGAAGACAAACACCCATAGTGTCCCTACTTCATACTACTCAAATACAGAAGTCTAAAGATTGCTGCTGCCTAAAGATGAAGGCAGCCTCTGAGACACAGTGAATAGATTAATTTCAGGAAATTAATCCATCTTTTGGTGAAACTAGAGACTTGTATGTATATAATAGCATAACTCTAAATCAGTCCCTTGAAGCAATTCAGTATATCCTTTGTCAGCTTTCATATTGCCATTTTGTGATGGCAATGGGGTCTCCTAGGAACTCATTTATATTCTTCCAGTGGTTGCACAAAAGGTTGGGGACTGATCCCTTCCATTAAAAAGTTCTTGATGCTCCAGGAAAATGAAGATAATCAGTGTTACATTGATTGTTGCAAAGTTTTCCATGATGGTTAATGAACTATCAGCTGATGATAACCATAGTAGGGCACATTTAATTTGTCCTTTTTTTTTTTTTCTTTTTGAAGGGAACAAATCTCATATTCAAGTTTGTACAGAAGATTTGTACCATTGCTAATTTACATTAGTTGTTCTTGGGCTTAAATTGTGATTAAGGATTTTCTATGCTCTTTATGTTGTTTCTTGATTTCATGGAGATTAAGGAGGTAAAATTTTCCTGACGTTAACATTTTAAAAAATCTTAACCAACCCTGGGGGGTAAAAGGTAAATAGAAAGGTTTCGGTGTTTCTTTTTATGTTTGCATGCATGTTTGCAAAACATAATTTAGAATTGTAGATCCATACTATTAATATTATGATTCAAATGTGTTAAGCATAAAATAAAACTATGTTAATTCAGTGTATTAATTTTAGTCATTCTTGAGTATAGCTTTAATTTCTTTCCTCATTTTTTTTTGTACTGGATTGTGGTACCCAGCTATACTCATGTTGTTTACTATAATATCCTGAAGTACTATTGGTAAGGATTCTATGAGTATAGATGTATATGATGAAAAGTGTGTTTTTAGGCTTTTTCTTTCTCTGAATCTGTAAACATAGTAAATTTTACATTCAATTTCATGCCAGTGAGCCATTGTCACAATAATAACACTTAATCAAAACACATCCATAAGAGCCCATAAATAAGAACTCAGTTCAAAGATGAAATTGATAAGAATGTAAATTGCATTGAAAATCTCTGATCACCATAAATTTGCTAAACCCTTGAGTGGTTTGTGTGTATGAGGCATGCATTCACATACTATAAGTGATATATTTTGATACTGAATCAGCATACTGTATTAGCATAACTATACCATATTATAGAGAATTATATGTTGCATTTCACAGTAGGTAATTATTAGTCTGGTCTTCTCTTTGGATTTTAATCAAGGAGTAGAGTAATTTTTAGATAATTCATGGTACTATTTTGTTCAAAAAAGACATCTAATTTGTAAGGGCCAATCGAACCACTTGCTGGGTAGAATGTATAAGAAAGCCATGTTGAGATTTCCTTTCATTACAGGAAATATAAGAAAACTTTACATAAATGAAAATAGTATCATTTTTGTGAATGAGATCACACTTGTCATTCTTTCGTTTGTCTAATTTTAACTCAAGAAAACAAATACTCAGTTTTGTGGAAACTTGGCTGATTTCAATATGCTCATAGCACAAAATATATAACTAATATCTGTTCATTCTCATGACTTAAGTACTGTTTTGCTATTTCACATTCAAACTCTGAGCATGTACTAAAATGTCCATCTTACCTAACACAGTGGACACACAAATAAAGGAAAAGATTATTAGTTAATAAAATTAACAAAATTACAGACGGAATAAACTTAGAAGTGAAGTCTTAGTGGTTCTACAACAATCTACAACAGATCTACAGACAAATATCTGGCAGCTCCCCTGCCTACTCTGGATACACAAAATTTTCTAACATTGAAAATTCTCTAAATATGGGAATTATCTTGCCAATAAAGGGAAATATTCCTCTCTGCAGTCCTGTGGGTATTGTGTTGTAGGTCATGGCCTACAACAGCCTATATTTTGCAACAGCCCTAAGTCCTAGAAGGTCAAATTGGCTTCCTGTTGTAGGGTTCCTTAAGAGATTGAGATTGTGCTACGTTTTAAAATAAAATAAAGTCTCTTCAGCTGGTGTGCTACTTATTGCCAACTTCTATATCTTTTTAATCTTCCTTATGTTGGGTGAAATTAACAGAGAAAGAACAATTAAAGTTTTTTTTTCTTTTTTTTTTTCATCTCTGCTGTTTAGGAGGCGAAGTCTACAGCCTGCAGAAATTTTTTTATTGGCTCTATAATTATCCTGATCTGTGGAATCCCAACTTTGTGATTTTTAGTAAAAGAAAGTTGCAGTATCAGAGTGAATACTATTCACATCACTTTACACTGCCAAAAAGTTTCCTTAATTCCTGAACAAAATTTTATTTATTTTTGGATACTGATACTTAAAGAGCTTTTTCTACTTTAAGCTCAGTTTTCCATAAAATAAATTTGTTTCAATTTATGCAATGGTATGTGTCATGTTGAGTTGTGTCAGTAAAGGCAAGGTGACTGAAACAAAGCGATGTGCCTCATTAACTCCTGATACTTCATCAGTAAACATCAAAGCCCAAATCTCACTGTCTTCTTAAGAAGTAATTGCTTTTTATTCTTGAAAACAGTGTTTTCCAACTTCTTTTTATAAAGGCAGATTGTTTTCAAAGGGTCTTGGCACAGAATATTGACAGCTATGACTTGTTTTTGTTTGGAAATGTGGAGCACATCTCTAATTTCAAGTAAACATTATATAAACGTTTGAATCTGCAACTTTATTTTGGCACATAGTACAATAGATGCTTTAGTAGCTGGTAATGGTGGAAGAGAAAAAAACAAAGTTCCTATGTTAATAAGGAAGAAATCTCAAACTGTGATTGCAGAAGTATATTCCAGATAGGAACACTATCAGGAGAAAGAGAGCAGCAGAAGGAATGAACCTCAACCATAATATCTAATTTAGCTAGCTCTAAACTAATTAAAAATTCTGAAGTGAACGAATATCTTTAAAATTATTAATTGTTCAGAGAGATATCAGTGTTGTTAGAACTTAGATATATATTACCATAGTTTAGTATAGTTTGTCAAATCAAATATTTTGGTTTTTTGATTGATTTTGTGAAATAGGATTCAGGAAAACTCAGTTCATTGGATTTCAGCAGCCTTTTGATTTTCTTTGGGATGCAGCTCAGCTTGTTGAAGAGATTGTTTTTCTCAGTTATTCTTCAGCATCTTCTTACTGAAAGATACCTTCCTTCCTCTCAGTCTTCAGGTACAGACATTCCTATTTCACTTTTGTTAACTTTATTCAATTTTACTTTAGTGATATGTTTCAGACTGACTCATTGTGATGGAACAAGGCTAGCACTGATTTTATATACAGCCTAATATATAAGGAAGTAGTAAATTCTGGTGTGCTAAGTTGAAAGTTTGTTCTTTCCAGTTCAATCTGCATTTGTGTGTCTGAGCCAACCTATTTGCTTGCAACCTATTTGTTTGCCACTTTGTAATATAAACTTTTAATGGAAGAATCTAGTTAATTTTGTGACTGAGAAGCATCTCATAGGGTAAGTAAGTCCTTGTTGTTCTTTGGGATTCTTCTATACTTCTGTGGTCTGTATAATAAATTCATAATGAATGAACGCAAGCTGGGAAAAAAAAAAACAACCATGTGATATCTTACTATTTAAATTTACATTGTTAGTTGTTTCTTATATCAGAGAAATTCTAATCACATTTCTCATCAGAAACTTTTGAATTCCACAATACATATAATGAAATGTGTGGAATAATGTTACTGTCACTTACATTCCAGTGACACCATAAACATTGATTTGAATTTCAATGGCTGTTTTTTTTTTTGTTACTATCACTCACACAAAATTATCAGCTAATGAAATGTAAAATGTAAAATAAATAAATAAATAAATAAATAAATAAATAAATAAACAGCTTCACAGAAAATATGGGAAGAACTTTTATCTTGCAGAAAAGAGTGATTAAATTGCCTTACCCCATCTTTTATTTTTGAATGAATTTAACTGCAAGCATGTCAGTTTAAATAAAAATGTATCTTCACAAATGTAGATACTATTTCTATTTAAAAAGCAGTGAAAAAATATGTGTATACATGTGCAGCATGCATACAGTTACTAAAATTCTCTAAAGAATTACTAAACAAAATTCCTGGAATTGAAAACTAAAATATTACTTTGAAAAATGCATTTTTTAATATTAAGAGTAACATATGATATGATGTAAAGACACTTTTCAACTATTTCACTTCAAGTCAACATAACTGAGCAAATAAGAAAAAATATTAAGTAAATTACTTATTTAAATATTAGATATTTTCAATGCTGAAGGAAAAAAAATCATTTTTTCTGCACATTTTGCAATTACAATAGTAGATTGTTTGAGAGTGCTAACAGTGCTGCTAGGATTTAAATTGGAAAACCTGCATTTATTCTATAGGAACAAAAAAAAAAAAAAAAGGAAGAGAGGTCGGTGGAAGAGCATTAATGAATGAAAGTCTGGAATTTAAAAGGAGAACTAAATTAAGTGACGCCCTTGGCTGCTTGACAGTGAAGAGAATATCACACTCCGTCAGATGCCATGAGATTACAGTATAGCTGTACCTAAGGGAAATTTCTTTACTATAATTAGCTTACATTAAACATGGTTAAGGTCTCAATTTACCAAGGCATCAAAGTCTTCTGAGCAGTCTTGTTGACTTCAGATAATATCCTTATCTCACTGATACCCTTTACCACAAAGGGATGCCATACTGGGTAACGAATTTCTAAACTATAATGGCACGCAATACACTGCGCCATTTCAGATCTTCTTAGATGAACCTCTGACATATTATGTAATGATTTTTCCCTCTCATATAAAACAGACAAGTCTCTCATATAAACACGGATTCTCAATCTTGTATCTTTATATGTGGATTGAAAATAGATTTATGTGAAAGAGAAACATCTACAAAACTGAGTTAAGGGATCAGATTTTGGTAACTGTTAGAACCTTACACAGAGCATGTAAAATTATTGGTGCTTCTTTAAGCTTATCATGGTCATTCACACACACACATATATATATATTTATATGTGTTTTTTTTTTTCTGAATGGGGAATGATCATGTTTTCAGTCTGTGTTTTTATTATTTTATAATTTATGTTATTGACTTGTTCTGTAAACCGTATCACAAGAAAAAGAAGAGGAAAAAAGAATTCTTAACTCTTAAATAAGTCTCCCTGTGATGTCAAGAAAGGAAAGATGTTGGTGAAATGGCCATATAATTGTTAAGAAAGTGGTTTACTAAGTAATTATTACATGAAAGATATGAAATATGCAGATATGCATGCTTCTGTGACAAGTAATTATACTAATATAATTATTTTAATATAAATATTTTAAGTAACAAAATACAAAATATTGTATAATGGCAAAATGCAGAATCAATTCAAGATCTGCAAACAAGATTCATGTTCTGCTGCACAAAATAAATGGTGGTGAGAATATAGTTACAGGATTATTCTTCCATTTACTATTTAGACCTTAGTTCTGAATGCTTTTATGCATAGAGCAACCCTAATTTAAAATAACTTAAAATAATGTTGTGCTCTTTCGTAGAAGCTTCTTTGAAATTTCTCTGGGATAAGCTTGTTTCTGAATGTGCCTGCCATCCTAATTTTAAATTTATGGAATCCATTCCTCCTGCTCACTCCTGCATTCCAGCACAAGAAGCCTATATGAGGATGCTGAAAAATGACTGGATAACTTGAGGCAAAAGCTGTTTCCCATTGCTTCACACCCATTTTCAAACACTTGCATATTCTTGCAAAGTATTTTTGTAGAAGTTTTTGTGAAAGTCTTTTGTGCTTGAAAGGACAAAAATACAGTCTCTAAAGTGCTTCTTCATCCCATTTCCTAGACTCAGATTGCAAGTTGGCCACTAGGGAATCTTGCAAAACAGATATATAGGCAAGATCCCGCAGATTGCCCTGACTCCCAGGCAATGGGCCTTGCTAGAAATCAGACATGGGAAAGTCCCATAGTTTCTCCTTGATCCAGAGAGTCTTAATACTGCAGAGAGAGGCATGTGATGAGAGAGAGGGGATATCATTTGATTAGTTTCCCGACTATATGAAGAGTGACAGCCCACAACTGTTGTCAATCTTTGACCTCAGGTGGTCTGCCCAAAATATTTTCATATGCACTATCTGAATATATAGAGAGTAGGTCCAAAAGAGTACTTTTATAATCATTCAGCAATAACTTTCCCTGATATTTTGGAAGCCGGAAGAAGCCACTGACACATATTACATACTCAAGCTATTTAACTGAAAGATAAGCATTAAGCTTGATGTTTAGAAAGGTTGGTTATTTGCTAATAGACTCTCTTTCCTTTTTAGCCATTGCAGTTGAGATGAGAAAAAGAACAGTATCAACTGTTTAAAATAGACAACCATGCAGTGTTTTACCTGTACCTAACACACTTAAAACTGAAATTCTCTTAGACTGTGCTGAACCTAAATAATTCAAGAGCCATTTATACACATTTCGTTTAATGTCTAGCCTTGGGATTATTGGAACAGTCTCTGCAAGCAGTCACAAATAGGAAATCCTGCCCTAAGGAATGAAAGAATGTTTTCCAAAACCCACTAATAGATGAGGAAAGCATAGATTGTTTCAGCATGGATCTACTGTGTGATGCCAAAAAGCAGCTAAAAGAACTTGCACCTGCCTCTTCAACAGAACACACTTAAAAAAAAGTAGAAAACAGGCACAAATGCCACATTTGTGCCTGTCCCTTATTGGATGGCACCCAGCAGCATTGTAGAGCACAGAATAGAAAAGCTCCTTACTGTTTCCTCACTTCAATTGTGCAGTGTTGTTCTCATGAAGCATGATAAGAAGTTCTGAATGAAGGACTGTTTTGACATTCTCTTGACATAAAAGTAACAGATATTTAAATCTAAACCTGTTCTTTATAATAACAATAGAAATAGATAACAAAAGTAGATACAAAAGAATAGAATATATTTAATACCTCCTCAGAAAAGCAGAGATTTTAATCTTATGTTACTTCTCTGATGACTTTATAGTTGTTTGAAATATTATAAATAAATTAGTGACATCTATAAACTTCAGAGAAGCTTCATGCATCTAAATATCTGTCTTGCATTGCTAGTATGGGCAATGTGCAATATGCTTAGCTAGTAAATGTTTGTTAGCAATATGTCTAAGGAAAAATTATTGAAGTTTAGAATATAACATGTATTTACCTCTGCATCACACAAACAGTATTTGCCTACATAGCAACAGTTTCTTAACTAAGACCCCTTTAATAGTTAAATACAACTATTTTAAATAGTTTGAAATAAAACAGCAAACAAAGTAAAAAAATTCTCAGATAAGAAAAGCAACTTGACCAGAGTAGCACTTCCAATGTCTTCAATGTTTATGGAAGAGGTATGCTCCTGCGCAAGACTTTTATGTGTGGGAAAAGTAGAATATGTATAAGACCTTTCTAATAATCAGAGCTGGGCATAATCAAGGGCAAACAGTGCAGAGAGAAGGCAAAGAACATTAAAGATAAAAACAGGACAACAGAAACTGTTCTAAAATGTGTAATAACTACAACTAGTCATAAGTTTTGACATGGAGTATACCTGCTTCATTTTGTTAAATAATCATTCCTACATAGCAAAGAGCATTTAATGCCTAACCTGTGATGTTTCCTTAAACCACAAACTAAATCAAAATAACTTTTTAAACAGAATGATCAGGTTTCCTTGGTGAAACATTTGAAAATAAAAGGAATTGTAAAAAGATCTCTCTCCTTTTTTCCTAATCCAGGAATTTGGATGACATTGATTTGCAACAAATTCCACACAGTGTAGCTCTACAGATTTCTTTGTAAAAGTGTCTTTTTTTTTTCCCATTTCCTTAAGATATGTCCAGTTAGGAATTTCAGAATGTTCTGCCATCTTCACTCTCTTTGCAAATATCTTTCCCTTTCATCTGGTCTCCCTTTTATCCTGGTTTCTCACATGTCTACAAGATTTTATATGCTGAGTAATCCTCAGTGAAGGTAAAATCTCTCCTTTCATTGGGTTTCAAGAGAAAGAGATGGCTTTCCCCACTGATGTTCAATCTCACCCTTTAAATAGATTACCACAAGCAGTAAAGATATCGTATATTCTAAATTGCACAGCCAGTGACAAAAAAAGACGAAATGACAGAACAACAACAAAACAGAATAATTTTACCATCTAGTAAATTCTACTACACAGAAATTCTTTTGGAACGGTAGGATCACAGTCAAAGATCACTGGAGTGTCACATACAAGGTACAGAGGGATACTGAGAGAGCGACCATAAAACTAGAGAAAAAAGTAATAATAAGATAATAGTAAGTTTCATTTTGTAATGATTTTAATGGCATTATTAAGGTGGCTTTCCTGTATTCATTAGATTACATGAGGCTGTGGGTGCTCATAAAAGTAATGGTACCAATAATAACTGTTGGTTGTGCAGATTTCAACTAGGATAAGAATAAATTTTTGGTTCCATGTATGTGGTGAGTTGCCTTTTGCTCTTAACAAGACTTTAAGTATAAAAAGTTCATGATGCCTCTCTACACAGGGCACAATTTTGTACTGTACTTCTGCCAAACTGCCTTAAGCATCAGAAAGCTGAATACCTTGCTTTCCTTGACCTTCTTCTTTCTTGAATAATAATATCACTGTTGTGTATGAAGACAGGGTTAGAATAGAAAAAGAAAATATTACTCAATTGTTAGTTGATTGTCCTGTAAGATCAGACACTAAGCAATCAAGCAATAAGGGTCGTTTCAAGTAGTTCCATTTAAGGTGGATTCCGGAAAGAAAGAAAAAAAATGCTAACTTATAGCAACTTTATATCACATGGCTGGGATTTTACATAAAAATACTTGAGCAGAAAAAATACCAAAATTCTCTATTGTATTGCTTTGAGGTCTCCGAATCCTTATGCTTGTTTGTTTACCTTCTAGGCAAATGAATCAAAGTTTTACTACAGAACTTAAAATACTAATGGTTTGCTATTTACAAATGCAAATGCTTTGTTTTCTGTGCTGAATTTGAATGATATGAATGACAAATGCTGAATTTGAATGACACGTGCCAAAACTGACATATAGCCTGAAGCTATAGTTACAGAAATATTTCTCATTGACAACTGATCTTAATGTAGGACTTGGCTAGTCCTAAAGAGATCTAAATTATTTCTTGTGCTGGTTGTCTTGTTCCTGAACTCTATTAGAGCAGAGGTTTCTTATCCTAGAAGTCAACTCTGGAATATTTGGGAAGAATGACAATGTCTAGATTATGCATGGTCCTAGAAAAGGAAGAAGCTACTTGAATAGTTTGCAATTTCTAGTGACACGTTCATTGATACATACCCAGGTCGGTAAAGCAGAGTTGTGCTTCTGGATTCAAACCCATAACAGAGTATTTTATCACAAAGCTTTATTAACCAGTTTAGATTACAGATGTTGAACCTCCCAGATTATTTTATCACTATCTGTAGCTGCCAAATGTGTCTGTAAATATAGCTGAAGTATTTCCTGCTTGTTACTGTCACTGTTACATAATCAACCAAGAGATTATGAAAATCTTCTGCTGAAGCTGACTTTCACTAAATTAGAGTAAACTTTCATTCAGAGTTGTGGACTGAAGAACATGCAAGGTTAAGTGTCAGACAGCAGAGGAAAGTAGAGGAAAACCTTTCCTTTAAGTGTTGACAAGAGATTAGAGCAATGTATTTGTTCAAGAAACTTTGAGAGAAGAGAATGGGTTATCTGCCCCTGAGTCTGAGCCTCTCCTGTAAAAGGACATCTCTCAGAACTCAGAGAAATAATAATGATAATTAAACCAAGGACACATGTAACTATTCAAAATTCTTCTTTAAGGTATGTTGATGCACACTTCATTTTATCAGGAGTTTATTGAACAGATTGGGCTTATTCCAACTGCCTGCATCCTATGGGAGAGTCTGTAAAACTAAGAATGTGTACAAGAGATTGAAGAGAGTCTAATTTAACATCAATTCCCAATTTTACTTTCAGTATTTATTTAATATACTCATAGAAAAACTCATTATCTACCTGATAAGAAGTTTTTTTTCTGTTTCTCATAATATAATACACAAAATTTCAGTTGTCTATATCCAGAATATTGTAACAGAGACAAATACTTGAAGCTAGAAGGACAACAATTAACATCATCTTGTGTCCCCTTGAAGCAGGGGTGACTGTGATATCAAATACCTAATCACAAGAAAGAATGGTTTTTTTCTCATTGGAAAGTAAATAAAACCAGAATGTTAGTGTCTGATGACACAGCAGACATAGCTGGTGGAAAGCAGAAGAATGTATGTCACAAATCCACAACAAGCAAGCCTTCTCAAAGTAACAGATGAGATTCCAGAGTTTAAATACGGAAGTAGGCCAGAAGAACTCTTTTTCTTAGTTTCTTAGTTTTTCTTAACTTTCTTAGTTTTAACATTACAAACAAATTTTAACATTATATACTAAAGAATGTAGTAGTTCTTTTAATATTCATTTTTAAGGTAAATATATTTTTTCAACCTTAAATATGATTTATTGATAATATTATGTAAAGATCTGACACCAATGGATTTCTTACCCAAAGATGAAGTTTATTACAAACAAAAACTCTGTGAGTGAGGCATTTTAACCTAAGTTTAGTTTGTTGCTTTCCAAAATATATATATTCAGGGTATCTAGAAGATACGATTTAAGCAGCATAAACCAATCTTCAAAATAGGTTTAAAAATTAGGGGAGATGAAGAAGGAGCAGTGCAGCAAGGCTTCTGACACTATCTTCTATTATATCCTTATAGGCAAGCTCAGAAAGTGCAGTCTAGATTAGCAGTCAGTTAGGTGGGTTAAGAACTGGCTGAATAGCAGAGCTCAGAGGGCTCTGAGCAGCACAGCAGAGTCTAGTTGGAGGATCCCCAGAGGTCAGTACTGGGTCCAGTCCTGTTCAACTTATTCATCAGTTACCTGGATAAAGGGATGGAGTGCTGCCTCAGGAAGTTTGCTGATGATACAAAAGTAAGAGAAGTGGTTGATGCACTGATTGACTGCTTAATTTTCCCTCTTTTAGAAAGAGAGAGTAAGTGAAGAAAAGTGAAGAGGTGAAGAAGTATAAGTGAAGAAAATCTCTTAGAGTACTGAATATTCTTGTTTCCTGTTGTTTCATCAGCAATATTTTTAGAGTTTGTCAAATGTAAATGTGTGCCATTTTATTCTTTGAGATTTCTGTGACTCTGAAGGAAGCATGTATCACAAAACATTAAGTTCTGGCTAAGTCATCTTTCAGCACAGTTGCTAGACTGCTTTGTATAGAGTACTACTTTAGCAGTAAAATTTCTATAGTGTACTTAGTACTTCTCTTTCATGTGCACTTCACCAAGATGCCCTCCTTATCCCTTGCTTCCGCTATGGTATCACTTACAAACTGAAGGCAGAACTGGTATGAAATGTGTAAACTGTGTATGTGTGTAAAGTCGTTTTCCTTTGATACCGTTCAAGTTCATACTTACATGTCAGAGCTGTTCAGCACTTTCATTTTTAATAATGGGCTCTTAGCTGAGGAGGTCAGGTGTGACAAACCACCACATTCAATTCTTTCAGCCACCTCTCACAGTCTGCTGCATCAATAGGGATGGAATAGGTAGCTGTGGAAGAATGTCCTGGAAAAGGGGAAACTTAGAGAAAACCTAGGGCCTAACAGAAGTTTTGGCATTACAGCAGCTTGCTTGGGGTGACACACAGTTGCCACTTCCAGGATGGCTGGTACGCACAGACTCTGCTCCCCCACAGTACCCCAGGCAGCACAACCTGCCTCCTCGCAGCTGCAAAGGGCCGTAATGGAGGGTGGAGCGGAGTAAAGACACCACGGCCAAACTCTGCTGGGCTCCCTGTGCTGGGCTGCTGATAGCTGGGTACAGTAGCTGTCCAACGGGAGATATATGGCATGATGTCCATTGCTGAGCCAGCAAGGGAGGCAAATCACCCCTTTCGGATGAACTTTGCTTGAACTTTTCTCATTATAAGCTCATTATAACACACACCTCCGTCCCAAAAGTTACCCACCTCTGATGTACGACCACTCCTCACTGAGCATGTGCCCTAAATTTTCAATTGACTGTACCTTTAAATGAAAGCGAGAAACTTTTTTACCGATCAATAACAATATTAAGTATGACTATAGTGATTCAAGCTCCACCTGAATGTAAAGAAAAAGTATAAAAGCTGAATTAAATGACAGCTCTTTAGGTTTATTTACAAGCAAATGTTAGTCACATATTACTAAGTGACATTAATTATGTGGTATCAGACTATAATACAAATATGCTTCACTTCTTAAACAGGAAGAAAAAGAAAATCTAGAGCAATGAAATGATAAAAAATTTAGATATCTCTCTTCATGTGGAGGCTTGAAGGTCTGAGTCATTCCAACCTCAAATTAATTAGTGCTTGATCATAGCATGAAGTACCTGCAGTAGTAGGAAAATATCTAATATCAGTGAACCTCTTAATTTTTCTGACAAAAGTACTAAAAATGCTAGAAGCTAAAGCCTCTGAAACTTCAAACCATTAATTTTTTATTTTTTCTTTATCATTAGCCATCCAAACTACTTCTAAGGACTGTCCCATTTACTTGACATTATTTGACCATAGTCAAGTATATTCCTAAATTGCATTCCTACAAAGCCCACTCTTCTACTACTCCATGCAGTTAAGCAGTTAAGAATTCTGTGTTCTTTAGTCATTCTGGGAAAGCATTTCAGTGCAAGACAGAGGAAGAATGCATCTCAGTACCCCTGTTAATGCTTTCCCTCCTAGGGTTTAAAAGAAATGCCATTATCTAGCCAGGCTCACAAGACTGTGTGATTCCAATTAACTATTTATGATGCCAGTACTACTTGTGATCATTATTTCCTCTTGTGAGACAGTGTCATTTTCGGTTTGATTCTAGTGTCTAGGATCATAATTATATTTTTTCTGTTACACTTTACAGAAGCCACAGTACCTGTTATATATAAAATGAGCACAATTATATTACAATATTGTTTTATAAAAGATTAAGAGGTGACAAGATGTAGGCTTCTTGTACTATTTTTGCACTTAAGAGCAGAACATACAAAACAAAAGTAAGATACCAAAGTCTCCTTTTCAGTAGGCATGATATTTTTTTGAGCAACAATTTATTGTTTGGGATACTATTCAGGGAATACAAGTAACAGATGCTTGCTTAGCTTTAGACATTATATCTGAGCTAGTGACCTGAGGCTCAAAACATAGTTAAGGAAAGAAATAGCCACTTCTAGAGAATATCATCTGACTTATTTTTGGATCTAAATCTAATCTTTTGGATCTAATCTTTATTATTTAATGCAGAGTTTTCATCTAAAATCTTTTTTTTCCTTGACAATTGGATACATTTACCTTATAAATCTGGCTTACTCTTCATTTCTCTCCTTGGCCGTTTTTGACAAGGGGCCAAACTTTACTCTCAGATTTTCTTCTTCAGACAGCCATATAATTCCCTTAGAATTAAACCTGGACATTACTTACATGTAGCTCCAAACAGATATTATGGATGTCTCTATGCAAGATCATTCCAATACACTATGCAAGGTCACTGGCTCTAAAATGCTCACAACCTCATGTTGCATTTCCCTTACACGAGACAATAAAGGTATTTTGGTGGACTGTGAAATCTGCATTTATTATTTCAGGAACTTCGAGCTGAAAACAACAGTATAAACAATATTTGTGTATTGGAGTTACAAGGAGAGCTGGGAGAAGACTGTTGTTCTATAAAGCTATGGGTATGGAGAAGACTAGTCTACTCCTTTTAGGCCGTATGTCAGCAAACAATATTCCATCCACTGTTTAGAGAAAAAGGGGAAAAGAAAGGAAAGGGAAGGGGAAGGGGAAGGGGAAGGGGAAAGGGAAGGGGAAGGAAAGGGAAACAGAAGGGAAGGGAAGGAGCTTGCAGTAATTTTCTTAAATAAAAATACAGTTCCATTATATTCCACAATCCAGATAATTATATTTGATAAGAAAAATCCCATCCTACAGTAATAAATTGTAAAAAAAAATATAATGATGCCTACACAGATGTGGCCAGTCATCATCTTGAATGCAAGAAAAATGGAATTGCTTCGCATAAGTGACACTTTTATTCTGTTAGGACTTCTGGAATTTTATAGAAGATTGTGCCACTATTCTCCTTAGAGCTGTCTTTATACAACTTAATTCTTACTTCCTTTTTAAATAAAGGAGCCATTACAATTAGTAATGCCAATGTCACAAATATGAAACTTACGCGTGTTAGATTGTTTCTCTCATGGCTGCTGGTTCCTGCTGCTAATTCAGTGTATGGCTATGTGAAATTTTTGATTGAATCCCTATCCCTGAACTACGGAAAGAACTGAAAAAGATAAATTAAAGGTAAACAAAAAAAGAATAAATCGAGATGCAAAATCAAACTGAGATGACCAGTTGTAGATGACCAAAGGAAAGTAAGATAGAGATCTTTAAAATTAACACTGGCAAACAAGAGGTAATCAAAAATTCATTATTTACATTCTCTTCCAGGAGAAGAATGAGCTATTTGTTGGCAAGTTCAAAACAGCCAAAATAGATAGTTTTTCTTTCATTGTATATGGAAGATGTTGAGTTCTGCAGGATGTTGTGGACTGTAATATTTTGCTTGGATTCAACAATAGACAAGTTGATGTAGAAAATCCAGTGAGGCTCATTAAATACAAAACACTGTTGACTCCGGGAGCATCAAGCTGGGAGAGTATTCTGAGTTAGTTTCTCTGTATTCTTTATTCTCTATTCTGTACTTTTTCATTTTGCTCATCCACTTTTTTCCTACTACTAGAAATAGGATACTGAGCAAAATGCATTTTTTAGTCTAGCATATTACAATTACTCTTGTGTAAAAAGTGAAAAGTGTTAAAGACCTTTTGTTTATAGGCTCTCTATCAGGAGCTAAACATGGGTCCTTCCATAGCTCTTTACCAGGTTATATTTAGTGTTTGTATTTTGCCCAATATCCTAAGCCCTAACTAGTTCTTAAAACCCACATTTTCTCATTTTATAATTTGTATGATGGACTCTTCACCCTTAAATCAATAAGTAGGTCTTTCATGTTTTTTTCTACTCTCTAGTGTGCAAGTAGACTGACATTACATTTCATACTTACATAGCATGCAATGCCTTCTATTTATGTTCTGTATTATGATTTATCTGGCTGAAATAATGGAAAGGTATTGAAGTAATTTCATGAGATGCATCAGAATTATTTATTGTCCACATAAGGATTAACTTCTTATCTGTTGTTTGCTGATGTAGGGAAAAGTATGATTTATAATTTCCCCAACTACCCAGTATCAGTTTGTGAAGTTTAAGTTCTGTGTGAACTTTTAATTGTTTTAATGGGATTTTTCACTGCTCCATTCTCCCATGAAAGCTATTTTCTTAGTTTACTTAATATTTACAAGTACTATACATTAGTCAAAGTTCAATTTAATCTTTTCTTACTATGTATAATAATTATATACAGTCTTGAGATTTTTACATATGTATATATGCATACACACCTTTCTGTATCATTCTTTCTCCATTAGTGGCCTTTCTTTTTTCAACTTGTCTTCATACAGTGTAGATTATCTTGGCTCCATTGTAACATTGATCTAAAAAGAAAAACATTGTTCTTCTGCATGAACTATTATTCCTTTTGTATGGAACAGTAAGAATAGTGTAGCATTTCTGTCTTGCTTATTATTGCTTATTATCAATTGAGAATGGAGAACTAATTGTGATCACATGCATGTATATATTCACTAAGGTGAAATACCAGAAAAGAGCAATAAGAAAGTAACTGAAGCAAGTCTGCACACATACAGACATATGTGGAAAAATAAAATGCAGATTAGCATGTAAGTTAGTCTGAAAAAGATTTCCTTTTCCAAAGGCACAGAAGCACAGAATACCATCCCTCACAACATCCTCCTAGACAAGCTCTGGGGGTGTGGGATGGATGAGTGGACGGTGAGGTGAGGTGGAAGTCTCTCCTTTATACATATTTTATATTTTGCTACCCATTAATCAAGAGACATCTTTCATGTGTACCATAATTCACACTTCATAGACATTGAAAAAAAAAATATTATTAACATCACATTTCACTCTTCCTACTAATACTAGGAAAACAATGCCTAAGAAATAATTTGTCTTCTCT
This sequence comes from Crypturellus tataupa, assembly GCA_034781795.1. NCBI lineage: Eukaryota > Metazoa > Chordata > Aves > Tinamiformes > Tinamidae > Crypturellus > Crypturellus tataupa. Next base: position 652,539 of record JAWLRI010000285.1, read on the forward strand.
CTATATATATATTTGTTTTCAAATTTTCTTCAGTCACTAAATGCAGGTATTTAAATGCAAAATTACTTTCTTATTTTTAACTCTAAAAATAAGATCATTCTATTATACACTATGATTTCAAGTCTTCTGCATTATAATAACTTGTAAGAGTAGCAGATTTATGAATAAAGGCTTATATTCTAAATAAAGGGTTATAACACACTCTGGTCATGGGGAAAGCATGCGATTATATAACTTAGTTCTGTGAAATTACATGAACTTGTATAATTGCTAATTTAAGAACAGATAAATTACTGTTCAAAATGAAATGAGTTTCTTTTTCTTAGGAGCAGAGCAGGAATTTTATTTTTTGTGGGTGTGATTTTAATAGATGTAAGTATAATACTGTTCTTCTCAAAGTTTCAAAACATAGCAACTAAAATTGTAGGAAATTACTTCTTTATCTTTCTCATTTTTTTTTCCCTAAAAGACCTAGGAAGAATCACTTTTTTTTGTTTTGTTTTTCCCTGCTTTACAACAATTTTTATAGTATTTGAAATTTGACTTTTTTAAAAATAAAATCTTAAAAATATTTAAAAATACTTATCACACTTGGAAATTCAAATCTTTCTGAAAGTCAGAAAATATTTTAGCAGCATTTTTGAAGGTTTATCACCACATTTCCAGATAAAAAGATTCTATTATCTATCTTTCTACTTTCCCAAGTCCTTCTCAAAAAATTTTAATCAGAAAGATATGTTAGGATGTAGTTAATTTTCTTTCTTTTTCTATAGTAATTGTTGAGCTGGTTTTTGAATTTTAATTGAAAATCTCTATGAGTTCATTGTATCAGCTCTTCTGATATTTTATCTACCTGACTGAGCAAGCTCTTCAATGAAAGGAGACTTGTGATTTTATTTTTATTAGCAATTCTTTTCCAATCAGTGTTCAGTAAGATGCAAAATTAAATCACTGGAGTGACCTTAGATAGCACTAATCAGATGATTGTTCAAATTACCATCCAGTGTTGGGTTAGACTAAACAGCTCCCTTTCCCTTTTTCACATTTAATACAACAGGTTAAAACTTTTACAAGTACTCTCCCATTTTGAGAAAAATAAGAAAGGTTCTTGCACCTTCTAGACTAGTAATTAGCTCAATTATATGAATAAAAGCTCACTACAGGAGCCCAGACAACTGCAAGAGCATTAGAAAAATTAAAGTAGTTATTAGTAAAAATATTTATCTCTGGATGAAGTACCAATCAGACGGTCAGTCTTTCTCTGTAACAGTCATATCATTTCACAGTAAAATAACACCATGAAGAATTTGTCTGTTAAACAGCTACACGTAATAAAACCTCCTACTTTACTGTTATAACAATTCAGGAAGTTGAGATAAATTAATCACATCTGTAGACTTACATAAACGCAGTGAACATAAAGCTTTTATCTTCTGAAAGTTCTTCCCCTGTGCAAGCAGCCTTGAATTCAGCCTTTATTGATGTTCTTCTCTTAGATATGATCTTGCCATTTTATCCCTTAGAATTAAACTCACAATATTTTTCCACAGAGAGTATCAGAGTCTCATCACTTGTGTGGTGTTTGCTGATTTAGGCAGTTGTCATATTTCATGGCATAATATTTCTAATGCCTTCACATTAAACCACTGAGAGATGTCATTGCCTTTGGATGTCCTTCCATTCCCTCAGTTTTCCCTCAAAACAAACCAGAACAAAACAAAACACACATACAAACAAAAAAGACAGGCTTATTTTCTCCACAAACCATGTTTTGTAGTGATATTTCATATTAAAATAGTAAAAGTTCTGAGTGACTTGATTCATGGAACAGCAGTCCACTTTTTCTCCGCTTCATGTAAAACCAAATGATAAGCAGCTGGGATTACACTTCCACATAATCTTGGACTATTTTTAGAGTTGTGCTATTTCAACAATATTCAAAATCTCACCACTTTTTCATGGAAGTCTTTAGACTTCGTTGGGGATTTTCTTCTGTCTTTAAATGCTTAGTTTTCTAGGATGAAATTTAAGTTTTGTATCTCTAGGTTCATTAACCTCAGCTTGTCCCACAGTTTTCTTTTTATAACATTCTCCCTCCAGAGGTTACAATCTCTCATCTTTAAACACATCTACTTTCAAATTTTATACCCTCACATATTGAAGAAATTATATATAGCTTATTCTCCATATGATTATTTTATATTAATTGGAATATTATATATTAATTGGATTATGCAGTATCAATCACCTTTTTGTGGGGGAAAGAATGGAGCAGAAAATGCATGCATAAATATGCATGTACTTTTCTTTAGACTGCTAATTTATTTAAATCAGGTGTGAGAATTAAAATAATAATAATAATACTTTAAAAAACTTTATATATTGCCAAATCTGAAATAGTCAGAAGTGATAAAGTGATAAATGGGAAATCTAACATCAGTGCTCTTTTTCTATCTGAGGGGTTTTAGTAATGAAATTAATCAGGAATGGGAGAGACAATGCCACAGCATTTCTCTATTCTTTGTTTGCATTTCGTAAAGACTGTGAATTTTTTGTTCTTTCTTCCTATGTCCATTGCATTTTTAACACATATATTGAATGTTTTACATATTTTACATATACATACTTTCTTCTCTTCACTATGCTCAGAACTGTTTTCTACCAATATTTAAGGCAACTACTTTTAAAAATCTGTGACTGACTTTTACAGTGTATGTTCATCCTCTTCGAGGCTTTTGCTGACATCTTATGCTTGGGCTGTCACAGATTTCTACCATATCTACGCCTCAGCTGAATATTTCTACTTGTTGTCTCTGCCTATCAAAGCACAGATTTGTTTGAACACGTATGGCAGCCCACGCTTCAGCTCAGTGAGTGCCACTAGGTAAGAGTCTGAAAGCCCCAGGCAGTGTCTGCCTAACACAACACTGCCTTAGCTGGGAACTGGATCTATCTACAGCGGGACCTAATCATTCTTTGATCTTCACGTTTAACATTTTTCTAGCAAGATTACACTTCATAGCTTTTTCCTTCACAGGTGAAAAAAATGGTTGTTTGCAATTTCTCCCTTCCAATGTAAGTCATTTTCTGCCTAATCACTCATCAGTAAACAATCAGTAAGCAACTACTGAAGTAGTTCCCTTCATGAATCCTAGCATGAAGCAGCAGCAATGAGGCATGCCAGATCCAAGTCATTGTCACTTCTTTAGAAAGTTAGAGTTGCTTCTCTATTATGTCTGCAATCTGTTTTTATAAGTTCAGATAAAATTTTAAAAACACTTTTAAGTGGCTATGTTTTATCTTAAAGCTAATTAATGTGTTATATAGCAAATAGCTTTAACAAGATTCTTCTTGATGTTGTTCTCCAAGGGAGAAGAGTACAACAGACTACACAACAGTCTTCTGGGCCAGAGTCTCAGCTGGTATAAATTGGCAAAGACTAAATCTGTGCCCAGCTGTCTTTAGTCCCTGCAGGCCTATCATTCACTGCTATACACAGTACATGAACAAAGAAGTCTTTGGATTATTGTACCAGAAGCAATATATTTCTGTAAACAGAATATTGGATTTTCATGTCTCTTTTGTTGTAGGTGTCTCTTTTCTTCTTCCTTCCTTCCTTCCTTCCTTCCTTCCTTCCTTCCTTCCTTCCTTCCTTCCTTCCTTCCTTCCTTCCTT
>JAWLRI010000285.1:656313-740807 GCA_034781795.1 Crypturellus tataupa
TTCCCCCTTCCCCCCCCCCCCCCCCCAAGTTTGGCTAAAATCTATTAGAAGCGCAGTTAATCTGCTATTCAGTTAACTTACCATTCTTTGTAAGTATTTTCATAGAATCATAGAATTTTAGCATAGATACTTGTGAATTAATTCTGACATCCAGTAAAACAAAATAATTCATGTGGTTACTTTAACTGTACCAAGGAGTAGATTATGTAGATATAAATGCAAAGGTATTTGCTCTTTAAGCAAAGGAAAGAGTAGACAGTAGGCATTATTTGTGCATACATTATGTTATGGTGATTTACCTCTGAGATGATGTGAAAGTGGAAAAAAAAATATATTCTTATCAATTTGATATGCACAGCTTTTATATCATGTCACCATTTATATCATGTCACTCTTTACTCTGAGGATGATTTGTATGGTTGTATGATGATATAATCTCAAAATATATATCTATATATTTTATTCATCATCTGGAGTCTTAACACCGCACATTTTTTTTCTTCTTTTCTATCCTTGAGTTCTCATATAATTTGCAAATGTTAGTGGTTTTTAAGGCATAACACCTGGAAAACAAATTAAGGATCTCAGTGCAGACCTTCTTCACTCATGTATAGTGTGTGGGTGTTTTGTTTTGTTTTTTTTTTTTTTCCCCTGTCTTGCTTATGACTTTACAAGAGTCAAAGTACTGTGGTAAGAACATGTTACAGAAATGCAACATGTTTTTTTTTTAAGAGTTTATTTATGTAATTAAGCTGTGATGAATATCAGTGCCATCCAGGTGTTTAGACTAATAACATTGGAGTACAATTTAGAATTTCAGTTACGAATATGATGATCATCTGAAGATGAGTCCTCCTTTTTAAGAGGAGAAAGTATTGCTTTTATGAACTAGAGGTTGCTTTTTATTAGTTTTAATCACTTTGCTCCTTTAAAATCTTTTTGAAGTAAAGATGAAAAAAGTATGAAAATGCTTGTTCATGCCTTGTCAGCATAACATAATGAATCAGCAGCTATTAACTTCTCTCTGCATCATCTGTAACATAACTTTATTTCCTTAAAAGGAGAGGTGGTTGGGGGAAGAACATAGATTTAAAAGTTTTGGAAAAAAGAAACATTTGTCATGTATTTTGACTGTCTCTTACCTAACCATCTTGTTTTAGTAGTAGTAAACAGTAGGTGTTTTTTTTTTTTTTTTTTTTTGTGCATTGCTCTGTGGATGGCAGAACTTTTTATAGAAGAGAGTGAGTGTAAACAGCTACCCTAAAAAACTGAAGGTGGTAAATGGTTTGCTGAAAGTTGCTCCATAGAGCAGCACAAAAATCAGGAATAGCACCCAAGCACCCAGGAGGTTCTGTTTGAGGGGAAGGAGGGAGGAGTGAGTGTGTGTTGTTTTCTTTGGTTTGTTAAGCTGTTTTTTTTCCTCTATAATGCCCTTTTCAGCTGTTCAGGAATTTAAAGAACACAATAATAGGATTACAAATAAGTTATCACAGTGACTGCTGAGCAGACCTTTATTATTGTCAGTTGTCAGCAAACACTTTTAGATGGTGAACTGATCTTGCTGGTTTTGTTGTGATAATCATGAAAACTGAATTTGCATCTGTGTATCCAAGTTCAGCCAGCTCAGATGGCAATAAAGGTGCCCTACCTGAGTTCCTGGATGTTGGGGAGGAACCTTGCTCTGTATCCTCCTTTCAAGAATTTAACTTTGTATACAAACATGTAAAAAATGTGATTATTACAGAGGATTGATATCCCATATATATTAGGAGATGATTTCCCACTAAGTTCTTGAACAAGGAACAGATGTATGTGTTTTGTTGTGTGTGTGTATGTAACTCATGCCTGGATCGTTTACAGAAAGTATGTGGTAGTTGAAGATCTTTCAAAGAAAAAGAAAAATTGCTTGTAGAGTGGCTTAATTGATGGTTAATTTCTGGTAGAGCCATGAGATTGCTACCTGAGCCTAGGAGTAAAGATTAACTCATCTGTTTAGACATCTCTGAAATAAATTTATTGAACATTTGAATAAATAAAAAACCTATTTTTGTTCTTTACAAGAAAACACTGATTTCACAGGATATAACTTCTGTTTGCTTTCGGTCTTGCTAGGACCATAGTTATCTTTGTCAGGTTTAAAGAATCAAAAGTTAATTTGAGTTCCTCCTCTGCCCCCCTTTCACCTTCTCTTGCTTTTAAGCTTCCTCTGTTTTAGATGTGTTTTATTTGAGAGTGCCTCTGACTCCTTTCATGGATGTTTATTAGGCTTGGATGCTCCTACTAGAGATTTTTCCATTGATAAAAATTGGTGACTCTTACATTGGTGAAAATTAGATGCTGGATTTTCTCCCTCCCTCCCAGATCCCTAGATTTACTCCCAAGATTATCAGTTTAGCAAATTGGCTACCTCTTTCCTGAAAGTACAAGCTTTCTGGTAGTGAACATGCAACCATTTTTGATTTCCATGGATTTGTGTTTTATTATTTTTAAAGTTATTTAAAACACTTGAATGTAGTATATGCAAAATAATTTGGCAAATGAAACATAGATGTAACATAAATAAAAGCAGAAACAATAGATGGCCATATCAGTGCGCTTTATCTGTTGAAGGGCCATTTTAATATTTCTCGACTGTTTGCCCTAAGTGAGCTCCATAGGCTCTGCGACTTTTCTGTGACTCATTCATTCTTTCTAGTGAGGATTTTTCTTTGACTCTAGGAGTGGATCTTTTCAGCTTCAGATGGTCTTTAGTTGTAAAACTTGCCTCTTTTACTGCAATCTCTCACCTCTTTCCTTTTAGACTTTTTCTGTTTGAACATAAACTGAAGGGCCTTGAGCCTACCTGTGTATTGGGCAGCCTTTTGTTCCTCTAAATTATTCTGTGGTAGCTCCTGGCAACTGTCCTAGACATGCAGAGACATTTCCAACTGTTACTCTGTTCTTCTCAGCTCAAAAAGAGCGATGCAATATAAAGTAAAACAGTTGCAAGCATGCAAAATAGGTGTTACTTGTAAGGTAGTGAGAAATTTAAACCATATGGCATTTGGGGGGATTACCTCACATAGATGCAAAATAATCTGTCTAATATTAATTCACTAAATTGAACTTTAGATGAAGATCTAATATATTGTATTTATTTTTATGATCCTGTTTATTTTGCATTTTTTATCATAAAGTATTTTGGACAGAGCATTGACTTTTAGAAACAGGGAAGTACGCTTTTTCTACACAGAAGCTGTTGTTTATTCTTATTATTTATTAGGTTTCAGCAACAGAAAAAGGCAAGCACTCATTTGAATGCACATATACTGTGTGTTTTGCTAGTTCTTGCATAATGAGAAATTTACTATTCAGCACTAAATATTTGAGGCAATCATACTGTGTCAAATTCTTACTTGTAGAAGTGGTTTCCTAGGAAGACATTACTTGGTAAGGCAGTGCAAAAGTCTCTGAACTTTTTACTAGTCTGAATTTTCTTAGGAGACTACACTTAATTCATGAAGCATTTGTTTTGCCCTACCGTAAATGCGCGGGAGTAAGGAGGTTTCTCAGCTCCAGTGACAGCTTGATGCTTCCAAACCTCACCTCCAGCCCCTAATGCTTTTCTTGTTTACCACAGGATATTAATTTAAGTGCAAACTTTTACATGGCAGGATCTCCTCCCTTGTAGTAGTGCTGCTGAGCGTTAAAGCTAAAGCTAATTTACCTTGTGCTTTTTTTTTTTTTTTTTTTAACGCTTGTGGGTAAGAAATACACCACACTTTATGAGTTTGTCCTAGTAAAGTGTTCCTACTCGTTCCCTATCTATTCCAAGATAATATTATCTATAATTCTGTTCCTTCCGTCACCTAGCGACAACAGTTCCTTATACCTTTATCTGGGCTTGGACGTAATGATTGTGTTATCTTTGAAATATATACACGTATCTTTTAACACTGTACGAGGAGACCTTTTGATTTACCTGAAGAGTTGCATTCTAGTGACTTCCCTCCATATTCTTCACTCAGAATCCCTGCTTTAGACAGTCTCTGCCTGCAGAATAATATAGGTTAGTTAATTGGTAAGAGTTACTCTTTACTTACTGGAAAACAATCATATTGACATACCTAAAATCTAATTTTACTTAAAGCCACTTACAGTTGGAATGGTTACCATGGTAAACATGGTTACTTCCGTGTTTATAATGTAAACTAATAAAAACTTCAAATATATGAGAGTAATGAATCTGTATTTGCCAGTGAACTTTTATAGGCATCATACTCTGATCTTTATGCTGTGTAGTTCAAAAAACCCTATTCCCTTTTTCAGAGTTCTTAGTTTTGCAGTCCTAATTTACAAATTTTTATTAGATTTTGTATATTCTTGGGAAAATAAAATGTATGTTAAGTTTAAAATAGAAATGTTTAAACCTGTTGAATATATGATAATTTTATGATTCTTATTGGCATAGATTTTCCAATTGAGTCATGTTAGCAGGGGGAAAATGAGTGTCAGTTCATTTGATAATGCAGGGTCAAGTTTTATAGCCAGAGAAAATATTTTTATCCTTAAGCAAAGCATTTTTTTAATCTCAATTTTACTGTCTGATAAAGGGAGCTTTTTCCTAACATGCCTGGTTGTATTTGCAAAGTAAAACTTCATTCATCCAGCTACTAATTCTCCTTTTGGAGATGTGCACATATATTTATATACTTTTTTTTTTTTTTTTTTGAAGGCAAGGGTTATAATGTATCCAGGATTTCACAAAAGGAATTTGAGAATGTCCTAGTATTGAAAAGATTAGTTTCCTTCCATTAAATTAGAAATTATAGCTAGTGTGCTTCCATATTGTTTCTTTTTTCATTCTTTCAGTCTGCATTTGTAAGGACTATTTTAAGCTTTAGGAGATCATCTTGGGCTCTTCTTAATTTTTAAGGTAACTGTGCCATGTTAAATACCTTGAGAAATGTTCCTGAATATTTTTATTTCTTTTTGTTTCCTTTGCACTCATCTACTCAGTTTGATAATTGATACTTAGTTAACAGTGTTTTAAATAACAGTGTTTTAAATATGCAGTAATCCATTGACTCTTGGGTCCTTTCACAAGTTTTTAGTGCCCACTTCTAGTGTTTCTTACTCAAACATTTTAAAATAGGAAGTTAGAAGTGGAAAAGGAGTTCTGATCTGTTATTCAGGAAAAGACTTTTAAGTGTTCCTTTTTCTTTAAATTCTTGCTACTTTCATCTAAAAAGTCAATCACAGTTATTTATAGAAATTTTAATTATATAAAATAGACAACTGCATAATCTGCAAGGGTCTCTACTGGGAAAGAGTTGCAGTATGAACTTGCAACTTCTCAAGCTTCTTTAAAAAATACTTTTAAATTGTTTTATCCACTTTATGCCTTTACCCTATTTGTCAATCCAAAGTGGAATTAATTTCATGTAATTTATAAGTGCTGTAGGAGAGTACTTAGAATTGGAGTAAGTTAATTTACAGAAGGGATAATCATGTCTTGTTTGGAATGAAACTATGTCACAGTATATGATTGTATTTCCTATGAATGGACATAAAAACAGGGTTATGAACAACAGTATTTTGTGTTTGAACAACATGGATAGTTTGGTTGGTCTTTATGACAAGTACTAGCATAAATGCAGGGGCATACCTTTATTTCACAATTAGAAAACAGAGTTAAGACATTCAACAGTTTGACCTTTGCCTGTGTTTTTCTAAACCACTTTAATTTTTTTTTTATGGTGGTTAAATTTTTCCCTTTCCTGTTTGACAATTTTTCTTTCCATGAGCAGTTTCAGTCTTCTGATTCTTTTCCTTATTCTCCTTACTATATATAAAAAATCTAGATTTTACAAAAAAAAAAAAATCTTATTTTCAAAATTTGAAATGCTTAATGCTATCTTCTGCATTTTACATTTTAGATCTTTATAATGTATAAAAGAGAGAGGAAAAAAAAAGAAAAAACACATAACTTGCTGAAATCTTTACATTTGGAAATAAGACATTTCCAGAGATTAGGCATATTAATGTGGTGCACTCAAAGTATTTATCTTCAGTCTTTACTATTTCATTAGGGAGTGGGAAATTAAAGCAATCCCTATACTCTGTAGTTCACTACAGACAGGGCTGTTGCTGATATATTGACAGTCTTTGGAGCTATCATCACTGGAAATGTCTCTGCCTCAGTAGAAATAGAGAAGAAGGTTCCCTTGTGTGATAACTAAGATCTTTGTGAAGAGTCTTGAGGTTACACTGTGAAATTTTGGTCAAACATTACTAAAATTGCTTGTATTCTATGAAAATAACATAGTACTTGGCAGCCAGGAGTGTAGCTGGCAGGATATGTGGGTGCTTTATTTTGTTTGTTTTTTCTTCTTCTCTCTAGTGTATTTAATGCCTGTACCTCATCTCTACCCAAGTTGTGAAAGTCTTCCCATGTTAAAAAAAAAAAAAAATGCTTTGGCTACAGTTTTATTGTCTTTGGGAACTGGCATACCATAACAAGCAGTTGAGCAATGCAATGATTGTGTAGTCTGGTGTTAGCTAAATTGAATCTTAGTAATTGGGCTCAGTTCTAGTAACCCTTGGGTAAAATTGTTGAGTGTAACATAAATGTTCGTTTTGCTAATACAATTCTGTTCACAGTAGCATCATATTTTCCTTGTAGGGCAGATCCAGATCCAATTATATGCCGGTTTCACTTGATCAAACTTTGTCTGAGAGCTCTCCTTCCTATGTATTTTTTGTTTGTTTTTCCTTTGGAAAGCTCCATCTCCTCTATCATCCCCCCCCGAAAGTTGGAATAGAGAAATATAGCGTGAAGAGAGGAAATAAGTATTATTTTTAGTCTCTGGTTTCTGTAACAGGGCTGTCTTCCTACCCCTTTTCTCAAATACTGAGAGTTCAGGAATAGCTTCAGGGCCATTATATATGAATTTATTTCTAATTTTAAAATATTATGTAAATTTTATTATCCAATAAAAAGTATTATTTCAAAACTTTGAAGTTTTCTTGTGAAAGAAATTCCATTGCCAGGTCATCTTATCAGTGGACAGTTATGAAAACAAACTTTAACAAGCATGACAGTATTGAGCAGGAAAGGTTAAAAAAGATTGCATTAGAGAGCTGAGGCACATGAGAAATAAGAGAACTGATGTAAATAAAGGTATGTACCAGAGGGAAAAGGGAGTAGTTTAATTGCTCCTGCCTGGTTTAGCAAACAAACTACCCTTGAAAGAAGATGGAAAAATATCGTGGTCCGTAGTGAGTGAACTGGCAAACGCAGATAGCTTATATTGTGTCTTGATGAAATTTGACTTAAAACATTTTGGTTTTGTGTCTGTTAACTGATGTCAGCTTACAGAAATGTATATACTGATAATTAAAAATACTTAAATATTTTTCAGTTATAGAAAATTATTACTCTCAAACACTTCTTTTTGTTTTTACTACTGAAGGCACACAGGGTGTTTTATTCAGGGTTTAGGGCTTTTTTTTAATATCTCTACTACAGCTACTTATGTAGTATTTATCTGTAGTAAAAGGTGTGTTTTAAGATGTGCGTGTAGAAGTTTGTCCATCTTAAATTCATATAGTGTGTATTTGTGTGTTAACCTGTATGAAACATTAAGAGCTAAACTTAGGTGTTTAGCTCTTAAATATCTTTGAAGCAGACAGTGTTAATGGGCGAGTAAACAGTTACAGATGACACTGCTGAACTGCACTCTGAGATGTGGCAGAGACACCATAAGAGAGAGACTGTAATACTGACCCCAGCAGGAAGACAGGGAAGTGGGAAATCCTGCAGAGCAGGGTGGGTCTTGCCTCACTAAAGACGGCAGCAGCACCAAGCTGGACATGCTTGGGAACACTGATAAGGGACCGAGACCTGCATGATGACAGTGCAGAAAAAGCAGATGCTCTTACTGATCTCGCCTGAGGATTTTGGAAGAGTCTTTGTAGGAATGACCATAGCACAGTCACATACTCCTTCCCTATGAGTATGAAAGACAAGAGTCCAGCATGGATTGGAATGACCCCTGACTAGCTCCTCCGACTGGACCATGACCTGAGTATCCCTCCCCTGCCCTTACCCTGGGCTGAGGTAACTCCTTGTGAGGCTGAGAGGCCCATGCATGTTCAGGGTGTAGAGATGCTAGTGTATTTTCAACTCTTTGCAAGGTTGAGAGACCCTTCTGTTCTAAGCGTGAAGTAATGCTATAGCAATTTTCATTTTATTTTAGTTGCTTTTAATATTATTATTTCTTTTTCTGGGACAAGCAATGTACTCCATTTAGTTTTGATGAGTCTCGTAACAATCATGCCAGTTAATGGTGGATGTTGTTATCACAAAGATCTTGTGCTGGTGAATAAAATCAACCAACCAAAGCTCAGTGGTTGTTGCCCCTCTGGATTATTTTACTGTCTCCTTTAATGACACCACAACAAGTTTATGTTTCACTGTTTGCTTATTATACTCAAGCAATTCAGTAGGTTCCTTTGGGATATGATTTACACACTTTTTTTTTTCCTCCAGATTTGAAGAATAGAAGCATGCTTTCCATTGAGACTTACACTAACACTTGTGATACAGAATGTCTCTAAGTGAGAAGAATAGCGTGGTTTTTGCATACGAGTCTTCAGTACACGGTACCAATGTACTCCACAATCTCAATGATCAGAGAAAGCAAGATATTCTTTGTGATGTTACTGTTTTAGTGGAAGATCAGCGATTTCGGGCTCATAAAGCTGTGCTTGCAGCTTGCAGCAATTATTTCCTTTCAAGAATTGTGGGCCAGTTGGATTCTGATCTTATCATCACTTTACCAGAAGAGGTGAGTGTTGTTTATTTCTGTCTTTTACCTGCTAGTGCTTCTACTCTGTTGTGTTCACTTCTATTTCCCAATACAAAATACTGACCTTAAGAATTATTAATCTCAGTTAAAAGAGTTAAGAACTGTAGGGAGAGAAACTTCTAAGTTGAGAAGCTGACATTAATTATGGTAAGAACTAGACAGACAGAGTATGTATCACAGACTAATAAGTGAATGTTGCTTTGGGGAGTGTATGGAGGAGTTCTGTTTACTGAGGTGGATGTTCTTTCTAAAATGGTGCACGTTGTTGAAAGTAAGGAAATCGCACAAAAAATGTGTTTAATATCTTCCTCAAATGCTGGAGAGAACTAGGCTGCCTATATGAAAAGGAAATACTTTTGAAATAATAAAGGTTACAGTAGCAATGCCACTTATCTATTTAAGTTAATCTTTTTCAAGATTTATTTTAACGACTTTATGTTCCAAAATACATGTGTTTGAGAAATATAGCTATACTGATATTCCTTAATCACAAGATTACTGAGGTTTATTACTGTTGAGTTTTGCCAGTTCACTGTTGTTTCAACACATTGATTTTGAGTTTGTCTATAGAGTTACCGTACTTTTGAAATGGTAAAAATATAATTCAGCTACGTTTTAGGTGTATTTTTCTCTCTAAATTTAAAGTCCCCCCCTAAATTTATAATGAATTTAGAGCCATTCCGTGGGCATAAGCCAGAACGTGTCATCTCGTAGGAAAGAAAATAGTTTGCTGTCCAAAGCACTCAAGACATTTAAAGATTCCAGGCAGTATTTAAGTGTGAATAGTCATGTTATAGGAGGCTTTTATCTTTATAGGAGGCCTAACAAATGATAGGGAGAAACTTTGGACATGGGGTTGCCTAAATATTTAGTGATGCGTTTCTAATGGTTGGATGTGTGCGTGGAGGCCTGTGACAGTCCTTGACCTGAAAGGTGTCATTGTTTTCTCCTATTTAAGTTGGGAGTTGCATAGTTTGCAACCTGAATGTAATTTGATGCTGTCTGTATTCATATTAAGCTACCAGGTAAGAGCTTAGACTCTCTCCATCTTTTACAAACTGGTAGTTGAACTAGCCATCCTCAGCCTTCTTGATTTCTGTGGGTTTCTGGTCAGAGGAACCAGGAACTAAGTAGTTCAGCACTGCACTTGTATGTGAAAAGAACCTCTTAAGTGATCTGATTGTATCCTGAAGTAGCAGTAATATAAAGAACATGTTACTCTAGATTTGATTTTGTAACACAGAAGTAATGAAAGGAGGCTTCCTGGAAGGAAGTTGTTATTTTTCACCCCAAAGCTGACAACATGTAAATTATTCAGACCTCAGCTAGAGTCTTCTAAAGCCGAGCAGAGGTGAGCAACACACATGCGTTCCTAGTGATGTTAGGAGATAATGTTTTTGACCTGTCTGTTCACATGACATGTTCAATGTTAATAACAGAGAAGACGAAATCAAAAGGCCTGCATCCCATTAAAATATGTGTGTTGCACCACACCACCAAAGCACCTATTTTAGATGGTCTTTTCAGCATCTTAACTGATTTTTTTTTTTGTTTAGAAAAGAAAGAAAAAGGAGGAGTGGGGTTGGCTCATGGGCTTTCTGTAAAGAGTGTTCATGGTTTCTGATTGCTGTTGATGTTGAGTTTGTGTCAAGCAGGTCTGTTATAACTTAATAGCGCTATGTCACCCCTGTCCATCCTCCTTACTGTTCTGTCTAGTATCTTCTCCCCCACCATGGTGAAGAGGGAACTTCGTTTTGGAGTAACTGAGATAAGGTTGGAAGAATAAGAAATACAGACTGAAGTTGGAGGCAAGAGAGAAGCATCAGGGATGATAAAACTGAGGGAACAGGGACCAGAGTTTGGAAAGTAAAGGGAGGAATGCAGTCATAAAAAATTATGTCCTGTTAAGTTTACACTTAGCACTTAGTAACAATGTCATTTAGCATTATGAATGTAAGAACTAAATCTGCTGAAGCAACAATTAGAAATACTAACAGTGAATGTCATGTTTTAATTATATGATCTGATTGCTTGGCAAAAACAGTTTAAGATTCAGCAGCTTGAGTTTCTCTTCTGGGAACTGCCAAATATTTTGAAATAAGTCAGTTCATGAAGCATATTTAAGGGAGACAAATGTCAATCACATGGTTTGACAACTTGTTAACCTTTTTAATCCTCTAAAGTATTTTAAGTTTAAAATGAAAGTTATCAGTCTTGTGAGTGTGAAATACCAAAGTATTTCTGGAATTAAAGTAATTCATGTACATCATATTGTCAAAACTAAACCCTGACGACTTTCTGTCAGTTTTCTTGTTTGTTTGTTCTTATTCTAAGAATTTTAGCCCACATGCAAATTAAGACTTCTGTACAAATTGCTTCTCTGGGTCAGTCTGACCAGAAATCCATCTAGCTTTGTATCTTGTTTGAGTGGAACCAACTAGAGCTGCACAGGAGAAGGTATAAGGAGTGTTGGATGACCCTTCCTTCTGATCCTTCCAGTTCATAGTAATAGGAGGTTCTGGAAATACTTTGTGGAAAGTGTGCAGGTTTTGGAAATATGGCTATATTTTATTGAGTTTCATGTATAAACATCATCTTTATATAAACTTCTTTGACTAGGTTACTAAGCCTAAAGACTTCACGGCAGTTTAGGGGCCTTAGATAAACACTGCATTTTATGCTTGTCTTTATATTATATTGTGAATTCCATAGCATTAACTAGAGTTAATGTGTTCGTGTAATCAGTAAGCTATCTCAAGAGCGCTCAAGAGAGTGATTAGAGAACTCTTCAAATAAGATTTTTAGTGTGCAAAATCTTTTGCTAAATTACCTCTGTGGGAGCTGTCTTCAGTCACCTTTAATGCATTACTCAATTTTGAGGGGAGGGTGAGAGATCTAATTAATTACATACTAATGTTTAATTTATTAACTTTGTTCCCTTCTTTTATCAAATAAACAAAACTCAATGTTTTTGCTAAATAAAGCATTAACTGTAATACATTTTTCTGCCAACAATGTGAGCTTGAGTGTATGGTTAGTAATAGTGGATATATTGCTCTGTCCTTACTAAAAGGCTAAAAGAAGTGTAACATAATTTGTAACATAAGGTGGTATGTGTACAGGCTTCTGATTTTCTCACTTTTTTTTCTTTTTCCATTTTTGGAAGATTTTGTTTATTTTGAAATATTTTGTTTAGTTTGTAACAATACAGAGTTTTTATTTGTGACCTTTGGACTTCCTTTCTTCTGCAGAAGAAACTGAGATGATAATGATTAAGTTGTTCAAAGTAAATCTACCTGCTCCTAATAGTCTTTAAATTGAGAGTAACTGCTTTTGGTGTAGAGTTTTTGAATACGTTTTTAATCCATGGGAGCAAGAAAGCAGTGAAAGGCTATAGTAACAAATTTTCACGTGAGTAAATTTTATTTTTCAAACTTTTTGTTATCACTGTTGTATGAAACTGAACAAATAATTACCCTTCAAAGGAAGGGTTAATTACCATTAAGTGCTGTCATGTTGAAAATAATTCACACATAACTTGGGTTTGAAAGGCAAATTTAAAAATTGGACTCCAGCTTCTGGTTTTCAGTGGACAACAGTCTTTTTTGTTATTAGTGTTATATTGGCAGAACTGTTTAAAAGACTGATAATAGTGAAGCAGACAATTGTCATAGAAATATACAGAATAGAATTGTATCAAAAAATCTGCCTCAGGATGAATGTGGGCAGGGGTCCTCCATGCAATAAACTTGTTTCTTTTGCCATGTTCTGTATCTTGCACAGTTTGCTCACAGGTAAACGCAGAGTGTGTGTTTCTGACTCCTGTTCTTATATTGAACACTTGGTCTGTAACTGAAAACTTGCCAGTGAAGCTGCTTGGTGCACTAGAAGTAGAAACATATTGAGACTTGCTGTTTTTAATCTTCTCTCTTCTTACAGATGAAGACAAAGGTTTGTTTGGTCAAGGTTTCACCAAGCAGGAAGGTGGCCATACTAATCTGTGTTTTTTTTTTTTTTTTTTTTTCCTTTTTTCTCTCTTTTTTTAAATAGGTAACACTTAAAGGATTTAGTCCTTTGCTTCAGTTTGCATACACAGCTAAACTTATTTTAAATAAAGACAATGTGTCTGAAGTTTGCAAGTGTGCTGAATTTCTGGGAATACGTGACATTGAAGAATCTTGCTTTCAGTTTCTCAAATTCAAATTTTTGGATTGTAAATCTGATCATCAGGAATTTCCCAGGAAGAAATGTTGTACGCAGCGTTGTCAGAAAACAAACCCTAAAATTGGCAATGTGGATGATGCAGATGTAGAAATAGAAGATGAAGCAGAGGAGCTCCTTGAAAAAGAATGTATTCAAACACCTCAGTCAAAGCTCTGTAAAGATGAAGAAAATGCTAAAATGTCTCCCTCTTTCCAAGATAATACTAATCAAACATGTGATCCTGCACGTTTAGAAAGAGGGAATGTTTCTAGCTCATCTTCCCTATGCCCCAAGTATAGGAAGTTCCAAAAGGCTTTTGGAAATGACAAAGTTCATACTTCAGAAGCCAGTCCCAGTATTAAAGATATTCAGGTGCCGCCAATTGCAACTTTTTTTCAGAAGGATTTACCTGATAAGGACAGCACACAAAAAACTCAGGAGTGTGCACCTATGCAGCTGGTCTCAAAATGTGAAGAGGCTCAGGTAAAAATGGAAGAAGGGGAGGAAGAGAGTAAGAAAAAAGAAGAAACAAAGAGGGATCCTCTGACTCAGCGCTTTTCATGTCCTGTGGAGAAAGTGGATGTTGCTGCTTTCCCCCCAAACTCTGCTGCACCTCATGAACCCAATTCTGTGTCTTTTTTACATACGTGTGAGCAATATGGTGACTTGAACTTGAGTGGTATGCAAAGCAACACAGCCATAGCAGAGAAAAGTGTCACAGGTACTGGAGCGAGGAATGACAAAATTGAAAGTCAAGATGCTGCACCTTCAGAGATGGATTTGTGCACTAGGGAAACCATTAACGTTGCATCAGCTGGTGATCGAAGCAGTGTGGAGAGAGAAGTAGCAGAACATCTAGCAAAAGGGTTCTGGAGTGATATTTACAGTACAGAAACTTGCCAAGTACATTTACCACCTACAGTAGCAAAAGAATGCCTGGAACCAGTATATTCAGGGAAGAAGCCGGAGTGTCCGTGGCTGGGTATCAGGATCAGCGAAAGCCCTGAACCTTCCCCGCAAAGAACGTTTACAACACTGAATTCTGTCAACTGCCCTTTTATAAGCAACCTTAGTGCTGAAGGATGCTCCAACAGCTCTGAAATAAGCAGTGGAGATTATGTGCAGGGACAGCAGCAGGATCAGTGTCCCTATAACTATGTGATAAGTTTGGGAGAGGATTCAGAGACTGACACTGAGGGAGACAGCGAATCCTGTTCAGCAAGAGAGCAGGACTGTGAGGTAGGAATATGAGTGTATGTCATTTGCTTCTCAATCTCGGGCCACTCTTCAGAAACCTAATTCTGAGTCGCTTGTCATTTGTCATTGCTTATTTAAAATCTCATTTACCATTCGATCTTTTTGTCTAACGATTCGAAGATTTAGGCAATTCACAGGAACTTATTTGTCAGGTTGTCAGATGGTGATATTTGGTACAGCGGTGCATGTTTGAGTATTAGATCTTTCGGACATCTGTGATGTTTCTGGAGCAACTTTATCAAAAAAGGTTGCAAGTAAACAAAGATTTGGGGAGGGAAAGGAGGTGGTTTGGGTTTTTTTGTCATTGTTTTTGAGGAAAAAGGAGGATCATTTCAGTAAAACTGGGAAAGGTCTAAACTTCTTAGAGATTTTCTTTTGTGCGGTTCAAATGTTTTTGTTCTGACTTAAAGGGATGGGAGAAAACTAATGCCTTATTTTCTGCAAAATATGTTTTCGGTTTTCAGGCTAAATTCATTAGCTATGTATTTAAAACTGATATAATGGTATTGCCTTCGCCATAACGTAGGTTGTATTTGAGTCTCTGTCTGCAGAAGTCATTGGCACTTCTTTCTTTCATGCCATTGCTTTAATAGGATTTCAGATGTATGCCATAAGTAATTTAATACCATAAGGCTTACTATGTGCAGAAAATAGAATAATTTCTGTTGCAGTTCTTAGAGCAGCAATATGACTCTGTACATGATGAATCATTCAGTGTTGTGGAAAAAATATTTAAAAGTTTAAAAGTTTTTCTTTTCAAGATCTAGGGAGCTTACTGAGTCTTAGATGTATAACCAGTGGTGGCAGGCAAAGCGCAGGCCTAGAACTAAATAAATATATTTCCCATCTTTACATTACAAAGAAGTGACATCATTGCAGAGAGCAATACTGTGCCTGCTTGTTTACCTATTTATGTTTACCATGAGAGCTCTCAAATGCAGAAGGACACCCAAATTCAGGATTGTGGCTATAGCAAGGTGATGTATTCAAGCTTGCTTACTATGCTCTGATGTAAGATTGAGTACTTCATAAAACTCAGCAGTTATTTTATGAAGGTAAAGGTGTCTTTCAGTATTAAGCTTTTTTTTATAACTATATATTTCTACAGCTATTGCTTTTGTAGCTTAGGAACCCATGACATAGCAATAACCTGTTTCTCCTCCAAATATTAAAAAGTATAAGGTAATTGTGACCTTGAGCTGACCTCTACATTTTAAAGGTGCATTTTTTTCTTGAAAAACTTATGTTTTTTTTTTCCCTTCAGAAAACTATATGTATAAAATGCATACAAAATACATTTTTAGTAACAGTTTAGGGGAAACTTAGAATATCCTATTGATTTTTGACACATTTTGTATATCACCTCACCATAATTCATTTTTTAGCGCATATCACTTGAGTGGTTGCTTTGAATATGCTTATGAAGCTCAAGTGTGAATGTGTAGCTTAACTCAATTTCTGCATTGCCAGTTCACCTGTCTGAAACCCTTGGATTTTATCTACCTAACCTGATGACTATATTAGATTACTCTCATCTCCGACCAAAAAAAAAAAAAAAAAAAAAAAGTAGATACTACTATATGCTTGAAGAATGATTAAAACTAAAATTTAAATTCAGTTGTTAGTGTTTATGTGTTTCAGTTTCACTTTTGATTCAGAACTGTATGTTGTATTCCAGGTAAAACTGCCATTTAATGCCCAAAGGATCATTTCACTTTCCAGAAATGATTTCCAGTCATTTCTGAAAATGCATAAATTGACTCCTGAACAATTGGACTGTATCCATGATATACGAAGACGAAGTAAAAATAGAATTGCAGCACAGCGATGTCGGAAGAGAAAACTTGACTGCATACAAAATCTTGAAACTGAAATTGAAAAGTTGGTATGTATACATATTCATTATTATTGAATTAGTCTCTCTTAAATATCTTGACTGGACATTTGCCACTGTTCTAAAAGTGTTTTTTATCCAGTTCAATTGTACCAACTTTACCACTGTTTTTCACATGACTCCTTGATAACTGTTGTAGATTGTCTGTGCACCACTCAAAGAACACCCATTTTTCCTTTTGTAGTTTTGTTTCTGCTTGAGGGAAAAAGTGCATCACAGCCTGCTTTTTGGGTGAATGCTGTTTCTGAAGCCTATCAACACTGAGCCTGATTACACAGAAGAAACTAAACTATCGTTCCATTTTGCTCAGATTTAAACCCTTTTCCTTCTTCTGCTTGTTGTTGTTCAGTTTGTCCTACTGCTTATGATGGAGTTAAATGTGAGCTAAAGTTTTCATTGATTTTTGATAGAGGTGAAAAATACTGTTAGCTGTCTAAGCATTGGTTCTTGTAATACGCCAATGCAGACTGGTAAACCATTTCACAACCCTTGGAACTTGAAAACATTTTTCGTTGAGACTCTTGCAGAAAGGAGGAAAATGCAGAGGAACTCAGGAAGCTGCATAACATTTTTAGCAGTGGCATCAAGATTGTAGCTAAGGAATTTATGAATCCAGATTTCCCCAAAATCATGCACTTATATATTTGTGTGTGCATATACATATACACATAAAAATATATAGATATAAATGTATATTTTGTTAAAAGATAATGGAAAGTTAAATACATAACTTCAGAATAATGATGGATGATCCGAAGTTCTTGTAGCAAGAAAATTGTTGTTAATTTTCTTTCTCAATCTTCCTGACCTGCTCTTCTTACTTCAAATTGATGGTTTAGTTTGACTGAGTTAGGGCTAGTATTCTTTTTTTTTTTTTTTGATGGAGATTTAGACTTTGTACTTTATCTCGATGAGTTTGATATGTCCATCAGCTAGGTGTATACACAGTTATGTAAGCACTTCTGACATTAGTGTGAAAAGGAAAGTAAAATTGGAGCAAAGTTCTATGGCCTAGAACTCCATTTGCTTTCTGAAGCGCTTCATCATCTTTTGTGACACACACTGTACTTCTGAAAAAGCTTAGATAAGGCAGGACTAAGGTGCAGTGCAAGCCTGGTAAGTCGATAGAGAAGTCCATTCAGCATGGTGAATGAATATGGTGCTGTAGGGACAAGGGGAATCAGGAGGTCATGTTAATACAAGTCATATTAGTCTGACTGAAGAGAGATGGTGTTTCCAACAGTTCCAAGCTTTTTGAGTGTTTTTGTCATCTTAGTGCTATTTCTGCTTGTTATGTAACTCTGACAATATTGTGCAACAGTTGAAAAGGTTTTTTTTTTTTTTTTTAATGATTTATCAGCAAGATTCAACATGCAGTTGACTGAATAGAACAAGTGACTGTGGTAGTCATACTGTAACATGATTACACAATTTCTTCACTGGACCAGGCCTAGAAGGGAATGAGTATCTGCTGTTTTCAGATATTGCAATACAAGTTCTATAAAATCATCTCAATTGTGAGAAGAGAGTCATGTTGTAGGCGCAGACATGTTCCAATCCCTTATTTTCTCCAGCTGTGCAGGGAACGTTTCTTCAGCATTTAGACCTCATTTGGAGCTATTAAGCATGTCATAGCAGTTACCGTTTAGGATGATCAAACTTGTGTTGTGAGTGAATAGACAAAATCTGAGCTCTGTCTAGTTTAGGGTACATCTGTGAAAGGCTATGGTACATCCACATTACTTCAGGTATGACTACTTCTGCCTTGTTTTTGCTGCCCTGTGTCAGTGTTGTGTCTTAGAACTGTTAGATTCTTTAATCTTCTCAAGATATTGTCTGTATTAGGGTTTTGAAAGAGTATATAACATTGTAGCTATGGATTGAAAAGTGTTGGCAAGTGAATAATGCTTAGTATACTGTGTAGCCTGTTAGGAAATATTATTTGATTAGTATCCTCATCCTAGTTTCTAGTTTGTATAGAGTTAGTAGTTTGTACAAAATGTATGTTTTCTTGTATTAATTTCTATTACTAGTTGCTTAAAAGGCTTTTGTTTTTCTCGGATATCAAAAACACAGTATTTGTGGTATGTCTCTTCGGCGCATCCCGCAGCTGGGACAGACTGACCTTCTGTATGAGGACAGGCTGGGGTGATTGGCAGGGAAACAGATCCCTGAAAAGGACCTTGAGGGTGTGGGAAACCAGCAAGCTGAACATACAGTGTGTCCAACAGTATGTCCTGGCAGGAAAAATGGTCACCTGGGCTTCTGTATTAACAAAAGCACAGCCAGTGTTTGGAGGGCAGTGGTCATTCCCCTTATACTAGGGACTCATTAGAAAATATCTAGAATGTTGTGTCCAGTTTTGGGCCCCTCTGTAGGAAATTCATTGATTAAACAAGAGCAGGGGCAAGAGAAGGCTATCAGGACACTGGAAAACTTATCCCATAAGGAGAGGCAGAGGGAGCAAGGGCTTGTTCCACCTGGAGAAGAGACCTCAGTGGCAGGACCTAACAGCTGCCCACCTGTGTGTGGGATGGCCCTCAAGGTCCTGAAGTCAGGCTCTTTACAGTGAGAAAAGAGATGCTGTTATCAGCCGGCATGGGAGGTTTTGGCCGGAGGTAAGGAGCAGAGGGGTTGTCCACGCTTCAGTCTTGGTTTTCAAGATGTAACTGGACAAAGCCCTGAGCAATTGGCAATATTCAGTAATGTTACTTTGTTTTAGCAATATTAACTTCTTTATTGAAGTATGTTATCTGTCAACTATTTCTGACAGCAAAAGGAGTTACATTGGAAAACTATTTCTGAATGTAGGAGTTTCAGTGTTAAGCAATAGTCTGTGACATTTCATAAGTCCATGTGTATCCAAAATGTACATAAAGTGATTTCAGATTAGGAGATCTGGCAACAGTTGCTCAAAAAAATACTCATTAGTGCTAATTTGTTGGTAAAGTGTCCTTTCAAATCATTTTAGGCAAAAAAGGACAGGTTGCCTCTGCTTCCCTTGCAAAATGCCATGCAAAGCTAGTCAGTTCTCTCCAAAATGTGAAGATTGCAGTGTGAGGTTTCTTCTGCAAGAGGGAATGCAAGAAGAACTAAAAATAAATTCCAAAAGAGTTGATGTAGCAGCAATGATAACACATAATCTTAATGATTATGATGTCTCAAACTTTTCAAAGCTTCATCTGAAAACTGAAATTTGTATGTCTAAAACTGCCTCAATCCTTTTCTTAATTAATAAGATTTTTTTTTATTTAATAAGAAATTTAATAAGACAGAATTGTGTGAAAGTCTTCTAATGACTTAACTGTGGTCTCGCATGTTTGCTGCCTCCTGCACTTCTTTGCCCTTTTTTCAGATTTTCTTTTGTTCCAGATGTCACTTCCATCTTTAGGCCAGCCCCACAGTTTTTCACAGCATGACTTACTAAAAGTCTCCAAATATTTCAAGACTTTGTACAATATGAAGTAAAATAGTTTGTTAGCTTTTTATTAGTGGTATTCTTTTCCATTTGATATTCATTAGTGAATTGTCATGCCTTTGGGCTTTGCCCTGTGTTTGGGAAACCCTGCTGTATTGTGTAAGCAGACTAAGCTGTTTAAAGCAATGTGGAACTTCTGGAGAAGATTCAGTGTGGAGCGACAAAGATGGAGCATATGAGGAAAGACTAAGTGAGCAGGGTCTGTTTTGCCTGAAGAAGAGAAGACTGAGAGGAGATCTGATCAATATGTACAAATACCTTAGGGAAGAATGTAAAGAGGATGGAGCCAAACTCTTCACAGTGGTGGCCAGTGACAGGACAAGGGGTAATAGGTACAAATTGAAACACAGGAAGTTCCACCTCCATGTGAGGAAGAACTTCTTTCCTGTGAGGGTAACAGAGCCCTGGAACAGGCTGCCCAGAGAGGTTATGGAGTCTCCTGTCTGGAGATCTTCCAAACCCACCTGGATGTGACCTTGTGCCAGGTCCACAGGGGTTGGACTAAATGATCTCTAGAGGTCCCTTCCAACTTTAACCATTCTGTAATTCTATGAAAGCAAGGTCAATGTTGTTTGATGTCTGAATAGTATCCAGAACTTGTAAGCAATGAAAGCTGAAAACATTTGCCCTGTAATTTCTCAGAATAACATATAAGAACAGTGGTTTATTTACTTGGTGATTACTCTGTTCTTGTCTCTTCAGTCTATTAATTTGTCATGCCACTGCCGATTGTCTCAAACTCTGTAACTTCTAGTATTCTAGTTAGTGTTTTAGAGCAACTGGAACTAGTACATTCTTAGAGAAGATACGTTGTCTAAAATTTTAAGTTTTGTTTCTTTAAATTTCTTATGTTCTGGGTTTTACTTGTAGAACAAAGAATGGAGCTAAGAATATTTTCTCAACAGACTTAGTGCTTCCTGACAACTGAATTTAAGAATAGTATCAATAATGAGAATATGAGATCTGATCTTCAATGTTTAACTTTAAGTATGTCTCAGCTCTGTTTACCAGTTTTGTTGAATGGGTTGTAACTATTTCAAATATGTTATCCTGTAGAATTTGTACTTGGGGAATATTTAGAGTAATAATATTTTCAGTATGTAGAGCTAGGTTTCATTTAATAATTGAAAACTATTCTTCAGGCTGTCAACATCAGTTTTGGAAGAGTTATGTGTGAAATGTGACTTTAAATTGAGTTGATGGCACTTTCAAGAGTAGGAATGTCCTTTTTGGATGGGCATATCATTGTGTTGCTGTTTATTGCTAAAGTACTTCTGTTTCAAGACTGTTAGCTATAGTCTTGTTTCGGTTCTAAAAAGAACACAAACTTAAATTTGTGTAGTAAAATGTAGACTTAAAAAGCTGTTTTTCTCTCTGCAGCAAAATGAGAAGGAGAACTTGCTGAAGGAGAGAAACCACATTTTGTCAACTCTGGGTGAAACAAAGCAGAATCTGACTGGACTTTGTCAGCAGGTGTGTAAGGAAGCAGCTTTGAGTCATGAGCAAATACAAATACTTGCAAAATATTCTTCCTCAGATTGTCCACTCTCCTTTTTATTCCCCGAGAGAGAACGAACAGCTCCATCTGATAGTGAACTTGTGATACCATCGTGTATGGAATTAGCAGAAGGTCTATCGGGTGTTACACCTACCACTGAGCAGAGTTCTTGTTATCAGTGTGTGAAAGGTGTATGTGATCCAACTTACAGTCAAGTACAAGAACTGCATCCAGTTTCTGTAACAACTTTGGAGAAGACCTCCCTTGTGGAACTGTGTGGGCAGAGCAGTGGTATCACAGACTTCTGCCAGCAAATGACTGACAAATGCACTACAGATGAGTAGATCTGTTATCTTTCTATAGCCAGGCTCTGAGCATTGTAACTTAGAGTGAGGATTGTAAAGTAACTTACTAAGTGATAGAAAAGATGAAACATTGTCTTTTGAAACATCATTAACAAGTACACAGTCATTATGTTACCTGGCAAGCTTTTGAGGTTGCTCTCTGTAGTTCTAGGAGGTTATTGGTATGTATCAGTCCAGGAGCTTTTCTGTCTGGGAATGCCAAGGAGAATTCAGGTAAGTCGATGGAAAATATAAACTGTGTGCACAGGTGTTTTTGTGAGGAAGCTTTCATTCAGGGATAGAGTAGACCTCACTCTGATTTTTATGTCACAGTACCTAATGCCACTCTACATCTCAAGAAAAGTTCATTTAATAGATGTTTATGCACACTAACTTCTACATGTGGAGTTCTTACCTCTTCAGCCTCTCCTCCCTGCACTCGGCAAACCCTAAGAAGCGCATACAGCTCTGAAAATGTTTTTGCTGTCAGTGGGACAATATGAGAAGATTGGCAAATGAGTTCTGGAACACTTCATTACTTTGCTGCTGTTCCAACCCCTATAACAACACCAATGTTATAGAATATATGCAATTTATCTTAGCTGCCCAGTTAAGCTGTCTGTAATGACTGAAGCACAGAAGCTTCTTCTCTGATTATTTTGGGAGAGGCAAAAGTTTGAAACTGATGCAACTTTTCTTTTAGTGTGCGTTGGGTGCTCTGGTGTCTAAATTCCATGTGCTTGTTAAAATGCTGTTCATTGCTGTAAAGTGACTTACAATCATAGCACCTTCTAGCTCTCTATTTTTGATGAGTTGGAGTCAAAGTATTGTGAAAGGCTAAAGGCAGATTTTTTTTTTTTTTTTTTCTCAAGATATTTCAGGCACCAAATTCTTACTGACTTTGGTGGTTTGTTGGGTTTGATGTAACCTACAAAAATTGTGTTTGTTCTCTGATCACTGGGACCATCTATTTCAGAACTTTAATCTTCAGGCTGCTTTTATGGATAAACGTGTAGTATATTTCAAATGGCTTGTGCTGTAAGTGTAAGCATATTAAAAAAAGGTATAATAAGATATGAGCTGGAGGGATTTCCTGCTTTTACTTTGTGAGGAAGAAATTCAGCTACTACAATAAGAGCAATGAAAAATAATCCCTGTTTGTAGATTTTTTTTCACATTACATTAGATGAATATTGTATACTGATGATGCTCTGTTACTTAACTGTTTTCCTGCATCAGAATTAAGTATTGAACCTCACAACAGAAAACTTCTTTTGTTTTGCTGGTTTACAAAACATGAAGAATTTTGTACAAGCCAGTGGAATTCTTCATTTCCTACCTCAGAATGTACATTAGCTTTTTGTGTCTTTGTGTGCATGTACAGTAGGCAGAAACTAGAGAAAAGGATTATTGTAAATACTGTTTTGCAGTTTTATCTTGAAACAAGATAAAAGTTGCTAAAGAATCTTTTTAACAATTTTTTCTTTTTTTTCCACTTTATAAGTAACATAGCATTAATAAATATATTAAGAACATTAGCCCATTTATAAAAAGTAAATAAATTGACAGTTTTTCGCAGTGCTTCTCATAACCAGCATGTAATAAGTGACAACACTACCTCACCCATGAGATTGAAAGTTAATTCAAATCTCCAGTGATATCCTTGGATTTTCATCATATATCATTACTTTTTTTAGGGGGGGAAAAATATGTATTAATGGAGCATAACTTGTATAAATCACAGTGCTTACAGTAATTGAAGTTTAGAAGTAAATGCTATATTGCAGACTTCATGAGAGTTCTACTGTTTTGGATGTATTTTCAGATAATTGAAGGTTGTTTAACTATCTTGCATTTCTCTGTGTTGATAAGGTGTTACTCATGAACCTCTTTGTGTCTGTCTTGCAGCATTTGTATATCCCTAGTTAATTTAATCCTTTTTCCCTCTCATGCTGCTGTATTGTATTTTGCTTCTAAGTCTCTTAAGTCTATTATATTATTTAAAAACAAGCCAACAAGAAACAGTGTAAAAAAGAAAAGAAAAAAAAAAAAAAACAAACTTCCCCAACCCCCCTACTATCCATTCATATCTCTTTTAAAGTTAGTGATATTCTGAAATGACAGGCATAATGGCAGTAAATCATTGTCCTATCATACACCTACTCTAAAATGGAACTCCTTGGGTTAAATGCTCTTGTTCTAAAGGGGTGGAGCGTTTATTTAGACATCTTAAACATACCCAGTGGCTGAAACATGCTGACCTCCTTGAGCGTGGATGATGGAGAACAGGATTGGTGATTTAGACCAACATCAGAAGCTAAAATACTCACCAAAAAGTGCTGTGCTCCACTGCTCTAGTGTGATAGTCACCCAGTGTCTGAATTCCATCCAGCAAAACTTGCGGGGCTTCCAGTGCAGAATTAATGGCCCTAGTTTTGTGCTGGGGGTATAGTGAAATTCATATTGTGTATTTAAACCTGCGGTGAACTTGATGAAGTTTGATGGTAGATGTTTGCCTAACCAGCTACATCTAAATAATTTTTAATATTTATTTAATACAGTAGGCCTACAAGTTGCATGTTGACTTCTATAGATGCAAACCTGCAAAAGTTAAGAATGAATGACAATTTTATGATACTGAATTCTCAGGTAAATATTTTGGATTTTTTTTTGGTAAAGAAATACTCGATTTTGAAACTGTAAAATACTTTGTTAAAGCATGTTTTAAAATACTTTGGACAGAATATCTTAAAGCCATAAGCATATGATGGCATACAGATTGTAAAATAAACAGATAATTACAACTGTTGATTTTGTATCTTTCATAATCCAGTATTTTTTAAATCTACAATAAAAACCACTATCCTTTCTATAAAGGCTTTTCCTTTTGTGTACAAATCCTTTTGCGGTGGATATGTTTACTGGTGCATTACTTATGTAGTACTGTTAAAGCAGATTTCTTAAATTAACAGCAAAATAACTTAGAACTTAAATTCCAGAATAGTTCATACATTTAGCAAAAATTACTGAATTGGAATAAAGGTTCCATAACTTTATTTGAGATTTGCTGTGTGCTGCTCTGAGCGGATCTTCTTTTCTGGTGAACTTTGAACTTCTGATTTTGAGGGAGAGAGAAGTGAGTGAGATATTGTTGTGCTTTTTGAAATTATTATTTTGAAAGAAACATTTGAAATTATTATTACACACATGGTATAGGTCAGTGTACTAGGCTAAGCTTTATCATGGGGGAAGGTTTAATGATAAATTTGCTAATTAAACTCCTCAGGGAATCGCGGAGTGGTTGGGGTTGGAAGGGACCTCTAGAGATCATCTAGTCCAACCCCCATGCTCAAGCAGGGACATCTAGAATTTTTGTAATTACAGTCATACTGGTCTGCAGAAGAATTAGCCTTTGAGAAACTACATTTAAGCTAAGCTCCCTCTGACTAGTACTGGACCTTGCCTTTGCTGCAGTGATTTACCTTGTGTGGAGGCTTTTACTTAAAACCATGTAACCTGTGCATTTGACTCCCATATCTGAAGTTAATGAAGAGTCTGCTGTGGAATGAAATAAAAGCGAAAAGAATCTTTAGGGGGGAAAAGATATTGCCCCAAAAATATATATTTATATGGGAGGGGGGGCAGAATTTGGGACTGCATAATTAGTTCTGTTTCTGGATTTTTTTTTTTAAGGATGTTAAAAATGAGAAAATGCTGGTGACTGGCACTTTTATGTGGGCACTTATTTTTTATCTAAAAATAGCAGAGCTGGGTGAAGACAGAAATGTTTCAAGTGAAGTAACAAAGCTTCTTCCTTCTAAAGCTGAAAGAAAGGCAAAATTACACTTTAAGTGAAACTATTTTTAGAACAAACTTCTTTAAATTGTTGCTGTTCTGCCAGAGGTTTTGGGGTAAGCAGTTGACTTGTGCAAAGCAAAATGTACAATTCCTTTGTGGTGTTGAAGTAGAAACTGGACCTGCACGCCTGTTAGAGATTCCATTGATTGCATATTGATTTCTTTTTTCATTGAGTTTGTTCTTCCAAAGAATTAGCCCCAGTTTTGCAATTCCAGGATTCCGTGTTGGGATTCACAAGCAGGTATAAGGGTACACTTTGATTTTCTCAGTCCATTGTGATTTATTGCCAAAGGAAATTTGTGCAGAGGATTAAAAGAAGACAGGAAGGAAAATGTACCTATTTAGCAGGTATTTGAGAGAGAGAGAGAGACTTGGAGGATATGACTGTAGAAAGGTGCTCCTTGGAATACCAGCCAAGTTTACCAGACCTTTGAAATAATTTATATAACCACCATTAAAAAAAAATGCATATCTTTTTGACTCGCTGATGTTTCCATAAATATGCAGACAAGCTAATCCTGCTGTCAAAGCAATTTTTTCTCCCCATTTTTTAACTGTTTTGTATTTTTTTTTTTTTTTTTTTTTTTTTTCACCTTCAATATCTGAAATGGGGAAAGCAGCGTTCATCCTGGAGAAAAACTTTTGCAATGATCAAGAAATTGACCATATAAGTGTGTGTTTTTGTTTGTTTGTTTGTTTTTTGTTGAAGAAGGTGATGTAGGAAGGTCCAGATGTTGGTGTTTATGCCTAGGGAAAGTTTGCTTATTTTTTCTGTAAGGAAGGAGTGGAGGTGCAACCTGTCAGGAGTGCTCATGAAAAGTTTTTTTTTCTTCCTTTTTTATATGTACACACACACGTACACCTGTGCACACACACACATATTTTAGGGAAGAAATGTTATAAAAAGGTCAATTTGACTTTTCTGTTCCTTTTCCACAGTTCAGAGGAAAAGTTGAAGAAATAAAAACAAGCTTATGGGAGCATTCGTCCAGAACGCGATGAAGCATACACAGATATGTCTGTGTAATAAAAAATAACTTGTGTATTTTGTGCTAATAGCAGGATATCATGCCAGGTATTCCAGGCGCGTTACAAGTAATGCCCTTCCAAAAGGCTTGGATCAAGGAATTTGAGATAACACAATAACAGGATTTGCAGAGTTCAAGACAAAACTAAAATAAGATTATAAATCAGACTTTTTAGCTTGTTACCCACAAAACAGTAGATGATTATTCTGCACTGCCAAGAAGAATAGCAGGACTGGGAAAACAGGGTATGCATGTAGGGTGACTCAATGTAAATCCTATTTGGTAGCAGACTGTGTTGTCTAAATACTAAGCTTTTTCCAAAAAACCGTCCAGTCTTGATTCACATACAAAGATGTTTTTAATGCAAGCTAGTGTACTTGAGTAATCAGCAATATGTAATATTACTAAGGAAAAATGTACATAACTATATAAAAAAGCTATTTTTTTCGCTAAAGTAATCGGAAATACTAATATCTCTTTTGAAAAGGATCATCCAACCATGACTTCTATTGCTTCTACAGTCACCTGAATGGTAACTGTATTAACACCTTTATTATTTATTTTCTTCTTGTTTTCTCTTGTAAAACATTATTTCCATTGAGTCTCTAAAAAATAGTGGAATTCTAACTTTGTGAGCTGGTTGTTGATGTTTTGGAATTATCTGCAGTAGAAAAATGTATATGGACAGTCAATTGGGTTGATGCACATGTTAAAGTAACTAGAGTTCTTTAGGCCATATAATCCATATAGGAGTAATGCATCTGTCGTCATTTGCTTTTCCCTCTTGTATTTGGGATCTCCATTTGAGAAGATATTGAGGAGGGGACATCTCCGTATGGTACTTTATTCCAGTAATATCAAGCAGCGAAAACCACATGGTATAATTAGTATTATTCACTGGAAAGTCCTGAATTTGTATTTGTAAAGTTCACTAGAGGCTGAATATTTAATTGTAGATAATCTTTGGTTATCACATAAATATATTTTGTATACATGCAGCTCTTTTTTTTTTTTTTTTTTTTTTTTTTTTTTTTTTTGTTAACAAAAAGCTGAGAAGTGATTTGGTAAGTGCTCCAAAATGAGAAGGTCAAAATGTACATGTTTGTAATACTCAGAGCAGACATAAAAAGAGTGTCATCTGCTTGTGGCACTTCAGTCAAAAAACAAATTAAAGAAGGGGTATTTTTATATTCTCTTTTTTTGAGGGCAATTAAATACAACCAAAAGTGTGAAATTCCATAAGAAAAAGATCTATAGCTCAAAGCATTTCTACTTTAATGAAAAAAAAAAAAGAAAAGAAAAAAAAGGCTCTTCCATTATTTTTCTTAATCCGAAGCAGGATTTCTAGTTTTGTTTTTATCAAATATATCCCACTTCTGCTTTTCTAAAATTTGAAAATTTATGCAAGCCTTAAAATTTAACTATAAGCCACCTTGAGAATAGAAAAGATGTTGGTCTACTTTGGGGACGTGCAGATTTTATTTCTGTAACTTTAATGTGCATGTTGCTCATACTTGCCTTGGAAGTCTGTGCTAAAGAGCTTTTTACGTGTGTAATTAAGGCTCATAAATCTCTTTGTACATAATTCATACAGTTAAATAATGGTATTTTCGGAGAGTGCTGATGTCCTGTTGGTTGTGCTTATAACTGTCCATGCTATGAGAATAAATCTTTATTCAAAAGTGCTAGCCTCTCTTGAAGAGAGGGAAGGACGGCAAACTAGGGCCTGAGCTCTGGACTAGGACATCCTAAAGAAATCTCACTGGTGATTGCGATATGGCCCTGAGTCTTGGTCACTGAGCTGGGATGTGGGCATACAAATTTGAGACTATATTTCTGTTGCACTCTTGCTGTCTAGGAAAATCTGGATCATTCTCCTTTTACAGATGCGGTGGCATTACAATTTAAACTGAGCAATCTCTTTTCTTATTTAAACTACAGATGGCAGCATAATGCTGCATGCTGCCTACATTACTAGATGCATCAATCTGAGAAAAAAAACAATCAAGTTACTGATTGTCTGTTACCTTTTTAAAAATTAGTAGAAAAATGAGTTTCTTTTGGGGGATCATGTAGAATATGGACTTCCCGTAGGTGAGGGGTATGTGAGATATGTATGTATTCCGCAACATGTGCCTATAGCTTTTAACTATTGAAGTGGATAGTATTTTATGGTCTTGAAGATAGAAATGAGAAGAATTCAACTAGCAAAATATTTCAAGGCTTTCGGTTTTGCATTTTATCACGTTTTTAGTGTTATGCAAGCCTTTGGTTCAGTGAGTTCATCTGCAAAATCTGTGCCATGGTTGGGCCTTTTAAACATAAATAGAGATAGAAACTATTTTCAAAGTGGTGTAATTTTGCTGTATGAGACGGGTATAGGGCTGTAGTTGAGAATTTGTGGTGCAAGTTTGTACATGCTGCACATTGATGCACTGGACAATAATTTCCACCAACAAAAGTTGAGAAGGACGATTCTGTTCTCTTCCCCCTTCTTGGTGGACTGTCTTCTTGCTGGAGGCTGCTTTGAAAAAAAAAATGAAAAAGAAAAAGGGAAAAAAATACCCTATATTTGTTGTTTAAAAAAATAAAAAAGCAAGCTTTGGAAGAAATTACTTTGCATATTTTACATAGCAGCAGCTGACGGTCTTTGCTGTTATTATGCAACAGGTTTACAAAAAAAAGGAAAGAGAATTAGTTGAGAAAATACATGAGAGAAATAGTATCATTTACATTGATTTCAGTACTTTGGTCATAGCCCAAATCTTTGTTTCTTACTTAAATATTATATACACATGCAATTAAATGCATACATATATCTCTATATATGCACATAGTTATTACCAGTAACTTTTTCCATGACCTTTCTTCACTTAAAAAAAAAAAAAAAGGCAACATCATTATACTTGTTAGATAATGCATTCATGTAACTGATGAATGATAATGCATTCTATGAACACCATTGTGAAAGTGTTTTGGAAGCTTAAAATAGCAAGTTAAATTGTAAAGTAGCTTTTTGTTTGAAAAACATGTGGAAATGTCTTTGTTCTCAGTATATTTAAATGTAAATAGTAAAAATGAAAATGTGCAGATATTACAATATTCCTGCTTCAAAGAGGCAAGATTCCTCTCCAGAGAGAGTTATGAGAAACTTGAGAAACTTCCAGGTATTTCAAATATGTTCTCTTGGACGTGGAAAATGCTATGTATATATTTCCCCTCTCAAAAAATATATATACATACATATTTTTAATCCTTATTTAATTGGTCAAAAGTTATTTCTATCCAATCTTAAAATGGGTGATGTTTCATCCCAGTGGATCTATTTAACCCTGGACTATGAAACTCTGAAAGTACAGGCTTACAGTGAAATACTGAAAATAAACAAAATAAGACATTGCATTAATCCTGTTTTCCTGCCACATAGATCTGAAGATCTAGTGTCTGATTCTAGAAATATTCTTTGTTGATTGGATTCAGTTCTGGAGCTCCCAATAGGAAGAAATAAACTGGGAGGAGGAGGAAAGTTCAGTGTTATACTTGGGGCACTTTGTACAAGTGTTCAGTATTTCTTTTTTGTGCCTGAAAGGTTGCTTGCAGGCTTAAAAACTTAGGAAGTCAAACGAATTCCGTGAGCAAGTTGCCCTGTGGCCAGAAAGGCCAACAGTAACCTCGGATGCACTAGAAAAAATGTTGCTAGCAAACGAAGGGAGGGGATCCTGCCCATCTACTCAGCCCTGGTGGGGCCGCGTCTGGTACCAAAGGGATATGGAGATCCTGTAGAGAGCCCACGGAGGCCTGCAGAGGTGATCGGGCGTGCGAGCATCTCTCCTATGGCGAGAGGCTAAGAGAGCTGGGCCTGTTCAGCCTGGAAAAGAGAAGGCCGAGGGGGATCTTACCAATGTTCACTAATACTTTCAAGGTGGGTGTCAAGACGATGGGGCCAGACTCTTTTCAGTGGTGGCCAGCAACAGGACAAGAGCCAAGGACCACAAACTGAACCACAGGAAGTTCCACCTCCATGTGAGGAAGAGCTTCTTTACTGTGAGGGTGACAGAGCCCTGGCACAGGCTGCCCAGGGAGGCTGTGGAGTCTCCTTCTCTGGAGATCTTCCAAACCCGCCTGGATGCCGCCCTGTGCCACATGCTTAAAAGGACCCTGTTAGTGCAGGAGGTTGCACTGAATGATCTCCAGAGGTCCCTTCCAACCTTATCCATACTGTCATTCTGTAATTAAAAGAAAAAAAAAAAGAAAAAAAACCCAGTGGCTGTAAGTTGTTGAGTGTTTTTGTTTTCTGAAGGAGCCTCATCTTGGGTCTGAAGCTCAGTGATGCAACAGCTGCTGGTTGGCGTTGTAATTTTTGCAGACACATGTACAGCTTTTTGACTAATATATTCTTCCAGCTTTTCCAGTGAAAACACCTTGTATACGAGATGAGGTCATACACCCTTGCAGATGATGTTGTGTTGTAGAATTTGAGTTTTGATATCTTCTTCTACAGGTTTCAAGCCTACTGCTCGGGATATTTTAAAAAGTAATAACCACACTGTAGTGGTATTTGCTAAGTCTATATCGCAAAAAGAATTCTTGTACTCCGGCCTTCTGTTACAAAGCATGTTGCATCAACTGGAGCTCTTATCATTCCAGCTGAGGAATTTATCAACACTTGCCAAAATATTTTAAAAGTCAAAGTATTCTGAAGCAGTGATGTTTAACTTTCTTCTTAAATCCTGAGTCAGGGTGAGCAATACTGATGGGTAAATGTGGTAACTCTTCATGCCAAAGCATGCGCTGTGTTTGGAAACACTGAGGGGATATGAAGAGAATACAGACCTTGCCTCATGTCCTTAGCTAGATGAGAAGAAAAAACCCTTTGCACAAGTTTCCTCTTTTTGTATCCTCTTTGCCTTTCCTCCCAATTTTCAGCTAGTCACATGATTTAAAAAATCATAATTCACAGTGCTGCAGCACTGTTTTATCTCTTCATCACAAATCTAGTCCATGCATTAGCTGGAACCAAGATGACACTTTCCCTATTGTTCACTAAAATGTCAACTGTGCTTTTTTTTTCTTTTTCTGTGCTCTTAAATTTGATAACCAGAGTGAATAGGGATAATATTGTGCAAGATGTGGTCTTGTGTTCTTCCTGATTTTCTTCTGCTATTTTTTTTATTCCCCTTTCAAAACTATTTTGTGCTATTCAGATAGGAAGTAAAACAAATGAAAAACTGATGTAATACAAGTCATGACTCTTTCCTCTTACATTTTTTTTAAAATGATGGCTTAAGCATTTTAGTTTTGTTACAACTGTAAATACTCTCTCTCTCTCTCCCCTTCCACCCCGACCCAAGCTGTAAGTTAGATATATTTACTGAATAGCCAGGGATCTAAACATATTATCTACTGTGGTGGGGAAATCGCCTGTAAATTAAGAGCAACGGTTTCCAAATGCCTCCCCAGCTTTCCTGGAAGCTGTGGAAGCAGCGGTCGTCACTATCACCCCAATCCTTGGGCTGCTCTGCAGTCCCTCTGCCTGCTCAGGCCAGGCCTGGCTGTGTTCCCACGGTGTCGAGTTGTCACCCCTCGTCTGCCCTCTGAAGCGCCTGATGTGAGTGTTTCCCTCCCTTGCATTTCTTTGTTTGTTTGTTTTTTTATGGAGGGAGATGTTGCCATGAAAATCTTAAGGTCAGGAAGTTTGCTTAGTTCTGCTCTGAGGCTTGACCGGTCTCTGTGGCTAAATATTACAGCTTGGCAAATTTGGCAGATCTGACACAGGAAGGCACAAAAATGTAGGGTATAACAAGCCTTTAGAGAAATAAACACTTCACTTGTTTTCTGCTTTCAGGAATCAGACCAACCTAGGCAATGGGGGCTCTAGATGCATGATTAAAAGAAGGGGTTTCGGAGCACTGGACAGCAAAGCATCCTTTAGGTATTGCAAGAGAAAGCCACTAATTAACCCAACAGAGCTGAGAATTCTGGTACTGGTGAAACACATAGGCAGGAATCAGTGAATCAGAAATATCCAAACAGGGAGAACTGAGAATTCTTAGTATTTATAAAAAAAAGTGAAGCAGCAAATAATGGTGCAATTAGGGGAGTCTCCAAAATGCTGACAGGAAACAGTTCTTCCCAGGTTGCACAGACTATTTTGGTGTTGCATTTTTCAGGCTATTGTAAGGCTAGCCTTCAGCCCGCAGGTCTTGGTTGCATCTGACTAGAGCTTTCAGGAGTCCTTTGGTCCATGTTTACCTACCTGGGTCTGGTAAGTTAACACGCTGTTACTTTATTATCGAGTCAGGACCCACCGAAATTGAAGGAAGATAGTTACAGCAACTGCAAATGCCGACTCTTTTGAGGGTATCCTTCAAATAATACTATTTTGAATTAAACACATAGTCTTGCTTCACGTGGAGATTTTGAGTAGTAAGTTAACACAGAAGCATTCTAGACGTTAACATTCAGATTTCTACAACCAGTGCTGCAGAACCTGTATTAGCCCAGTCATATATGTTGTTCAACAGGGCCTAAAAACAGTCTGATGCAGTTATGTCACAGTTTGATGCAGTAGTTAAGGCTTTGCTGGTGCCTAGGCGTTTGCCGCCTACCTCAGAGTTCATCATCTGCCTTCCTTAGCTACGGCTTTTTTGGCTGATTTCAAGCAGGGCAAGACCTAGGCCTTAGCAATCCCGTAGCACTATCTCCTCTTCCCTTCCTCCTCCTACCCTCTGGCTGGGTATGGATCGTGTGTAGAGGAAGAGACAAAGATACAAAAAAAGAAAGTCTATAAAATATGTGCGTATATATAATTTAACCTATTTCAATGCAGACTTCCAGGTAAGAAAAGAGTGGAGAGGAGAACTTCTGCAGTTTGACATGGGGTGAGTACAATCCTTTAGGGTAATTGTAAATATCAATGAAAGTTTAACACGTGTTTTCAAAGAACTGCTTGGTTTGCAGCTACAAGGGACCCAAGCAAAATGTTTTCTCATTCATTCCTCCTGCCTTCTGGTAACTGTTTAATCAAATAACATCCCCAAGAAAGCATTGGAGTGCTAGTGGTAACATAAAAGTGTAGATGAGAAAGAAGCTACAGGCAGGTAGTATTGCGGGTTATAGAAATGGTTGTCACAGTAGAATCAGAATTCAAGAAAATTCTCTGTTTCAGAAATCAGATGAGAGTCAGATTTTGCAGGGGCTTGTAGAGTTACACTGGTGATGGCCAGTATTGGGCAGGTTTCTTCCTGGATCGATGCTTTTTTCCCTTCTGTAAATTCTAGATTCTAACTAGGCCAGTCCGCTTCACTCAAGCGCGCTGCAGCAACTGCCTATGTTTGCACCAAGCTGTGTTGGTTCAGCTACTGACTGAACTTTATATCCTTTATAGGTAGAGGCTAGTGAAAATTTGGGCTGATGAACTACACTTTTGTCTGAATTCAGGAGTTAAAAAAAGATAGGCAGTAGAAAAACAGCACTGTGGAAACCACTAAAAATTGTAGGCTTTTAGTACTAAGTTGATATTTAGTCTTACTTGGAACTGTAAGGTCACATGATTTCCTGACTTCACTGATAATGCTTTCAGAAATCACAAGGATATCGAAACACTTGAATATTTCCATAACACTTAAACTGCATTTCTCTTGCACGTAATCTGTGCAAAAGGGGAGGTTAAAAAAAAAAAAAAAAAAAAAAAAAGGAGGTAGGGGAAACAATTATAACTTCTAAAAAACTTCTGTTTTGCTGAATTCCTTTTTCATTCCAATATTAAATTTCAGAATTAAAAGTTTTCCTTATTATTCACACTATTTTTTCTTATTCCTTTCAAAGACTAGAAGTTGTAAGGCCATAGCAGTAGCAATAAAATGTGTTGTGAAAATTCTGATGACAGCAGCACACCTCTTGCTAAATTTTGGGATTGTTAGTTGGAGCTGAATAAACTTTTATAAGGGAAGGTAGCAAAGAAAATTCTTAGCTTTCTAAACTGGGATTTTCTTACTCCTGAGCTTTCTTTCTCAAGGGAAAGAGAAGTATATCTGCTAAGTCCTTGGATAATGTGAATGACCTTCATGGTTATAAATGCACTGCATAAAAAAGCAGATCTCAGAAGCCATACAGAAACATTCCTTTTATTCCTTCAGGATTTTTTCTCCTCTGTTTCTTTGCTGGTATGTATCAAAAGTGCCTTTCTGCTGCAATAATTTGTGTTATTCTCTCCAGCCTGTATGTGCTCTTTAAGGAAACCATCCAGATTAAAGAAAGTTTAATTCTAGCTCACTGGCATAGAACAAATTTTAAGAATTTCAGGAAATGCAAATGGCTTTTTCTTGGCCTTTGTCTCTCAAGGTACTTTGAATAGCGCAGGAAATGATAAATCAGGATATCCATCACTAACAATGATGTAGAATAAAGTATTTCCAGGACTGTGATGGAAAGTCCATGGAATGTAAAATGAAATACAAAATCAAGATGGGTGTCATGATGTGCATGATGAAGATTTCCGTGACATTAAATGACTGTGGCCTGACTACATTCAGTGAAAATCAACCACTGTTCTATTAGGCAAATCCAGCCAGTGGAGACAGGGGACTTGGCAGAGGTGGAATAAATGAAGCTGACAATGGAAGAAAGGTGGCTTTCCCCTCTTTAATCCTGGATCTCTTTTGCAATTAGCAAAAGCCCAGCGTGTGCTTGTTTTTGAATGACTTAAATCATCCATATTGTAATGAGTCTTGTTCCCATGCCAAGTCTGAGGAAAAACCCTGTGGTGGGGCTGCCTTGATGTGGCGAGGTGAGAGAAATTACTAGATGGACTGGAAGGAAAAGCAGCCTGGAGGCCCAGGCATGAACCTGTACCCCAAGGACCTGTCTTGGTGTCTTCATTCTGCTGTGGGTTTCCTCTTGCAAGATGCTCTCTTCACGTGCTCTGCTAATGCCTGCGACACATGGGCACTCCAGAGAGCTAGAAACACCCTGTTAGAGGAAAAGGACATTGCCGAAGCACCGCATGGTGCTGGGTGCCTGCTGAGGAGCTGGTTCAAGTCCTCCCCTAGCTCTCCCAAACCTCCCCTGCAAGGCAGGTCCCTGGGCCCTGCAGACAGGGCTGTTTAAGGTACCTCACTCGTGCCTCCATGATCTCATTAGGGTCCTAAACAGGTTTAAACAGCCGTCTTAGTTTACTATGAGAGAGCTTAAGTGTCTTAAAGGAATTTCTAGTTAAAAAAAAAAGTACTTGGCCTAAAGAACTTACAATAAAAACAGACACACTTGGTAGTAGTATCCCTAGGGATTTATTCTTATATCAGTGAACACAAATGCTAGCTTTGCACAAAGTATTTTGTTAGTACACATCTGTCTTCTGTGCCATGTGTTGTTAAATCTGAGTAGGCACTGAACCCTGCAGGTTATAGATGTCTCCAGTGCTCTGGGAACCAAGGAATTTAGAAAACAGCATTCTTCTTTAATGAGGGATTGGGCTAAAACAGAATGATATTCCTGTCTTGTTGACCATGTTTTAAAAGAAATGCACTCATGCATGCACCCTCTGATGGATTTTAATTCTACCATGAACAGGAAGAGAGGAATTCCTTTTTTCTCCCCCAGTAAGCAAATATTGATGTGCTTTCCCCCTTTCACTAACACCTTCCCACAGGTTTGAAGTGACTCTCTCGCTTGGTGCTGCTGTGAGAATGGAAGGAAAAGGGGAAGCAAGCAGCTGTTTACCATGAGCAGGTCAGGGGCCTCTAATCCTCTATTTTATACATACAAGATTAAAGATCTGCTTGGAGTTTTGATTAAGAATGCAAAGTTAAAAGATTAAAATACCAGCAAGCCAAATTAAAGAGGTTTAAGTCAATCTCGGAACTCATCAAAGTACCAAAATTTTAAGCTGTCATTACAACACAGGATTAGAGCAAATCTTCCCTGAACCCTGATTTGATGTCCTTCAGTCAACAAAGATATTTTTCCTGCAGTTTGTGCTGTGAGCATAAAACCAACTATTGTCTTGTATTTAGAGCTCATCTCACCTAGAACTTTCTCTCTTTTTTTTTTTTTTTTTTTTTTAAATACCTGTGGCCTAGTTAACCTAGGAGCTCAATTATTTTCTGTGACCTGCAGCTGATACTCCAATAGCAGCATACAGCTCTGTGTTGCGCATTGTCACGAAAATCAGTAAAGCTTAGTACATTTTACTGTTTTAGAAAAAATTCTTAGACACTCAGATGACTATACAGACTACTCCTAGGAGTATGAAGGAGTACCTGCTTCCCACTTTTCTTTATGCATTTCAATATGATGGTTCCAAAGATAAAGGAAGAAAAATGTAACCAATAATTAGAATGACATGAGGTTTATATGGTCACCATTGGGTATCTGAAAATTAGTTTTAAAAGTCTGTAATTGATGTTCAGACCTTCATGTAACCATGAATCATTTCAGCTAAAATTAGTGAAAACTTGGGGTAGGGAGAGTAAAAGTCTGCAAAATGATCGCATTCAGGAATCTGCTAATGCAAGTAACTACCTTCATAATAAATTTTACAGGCTGTCATCAATGTTATTTAAAGCTCATGATTTAATACATTAATGTTTCCCTGCTTTTCAGGATAATAATTTGGGTCTCTTACAGTTTTATTTATAGAGTTTGGGATGTCTCAGTGCATTAACATTGTGCTTTCCAGGACTGTAACTAGAAAAGAGAACTCACTCATGTTGTAGAGTGTTATACTAATTAAGGTTTTAATTTGAAGTTATTCTCCCTTGCAAGATACTGTGTTAGATGGTCTATTTCAAATTTTTCATCTTAAGATCTAGATTTTTTAACAGTTAAGAGAAATAAAGCTTTTTGTTCAAAGAGACACACATTTTGCTGTATACCCATAGAGAATCATGTTTTACTTAATATATCAAACTTGTACTCTAAATTCCATCTTTGGAAAAAGCAAATTAATTTTAATATTCTTCCTTGAAAAAATACCTAAATATTAATGAGGATTCTCCACTTTCTGATCTGTCTCTGTATTCCTTTCTGAGACTGTTGTATTTAGGGAAGTGACATTAAGCAAGTACTGCCATATAATTTTCTGTGAACATACTATACTGCTGTCAGTACCTTGTGTCTGGAAGAAGATCGTGGAAGAAAAGGAATAAATTTCTCGCCTTATGAAAAAAGCTTTGGTTGTTTTTTCCTGTATTAGTTTTCCATTACTTCTCTGGAAACTACTTACTGATCTCATTTGTAGTAAAAATACTACATACAACCTGCAAATACTTTGTCAGCAAACAAAGCTCAAACTGGCTAGGTTTGCTGCAAGAACTTTAAAGTGTGCCTTGATTAAAGACTGAATGCAGAAGAATCAGGGCCATCATGAAGGAGGAAGAAAAGGTTATTGCTTATGAAGTCTCTGACATCCTATTCTTGGCAGACATGCAATTACTTTTCTATTTGAATTTCTTTTGTTCATGGTTTAATTTATTGGCATTCAAGCTTCAGAGAGAAAAGGACATAGAAGAGCGTGACCTCCAACCCACGACAATCATGACGTGTAAGGTATTGACAACAAACTCTGTCTCCTGAAATAATATTGGCAAATACATCTCTAGGGTGAGCAGGTACAGATTAGGTGGAGTTTGGGTATATTCATTTGTGAGCTGGTAAAACTGAAGTGCACCTGATTCCTACAATTTTGTCTGCATTTGTTCCTGCAGGTATATGGCCTTTTTTTTTTTTTACTTTAGAATACCAACTGTCTGTACTCAGGTCCATCTGATTCTGTGTCTAACTTCTGACAGTGCCTGAATCACCTGACAGAAATACAGTGTTACTATGTCCCTGTTTTTTTTTCCCAATGATCAGCAGGTTATGAGCTTCCCAAACTCAAGGTTGTATTTGGATTTTTCTCATTAATTTAATTTAGTGTATTTGTCTTTTAGACACAGGGTACATTCGTTGTCTCAAATATGGTAGTAAGCATCACAGTTAAGTTTTCAAAAAAATCTTCCTTCTTTTCCTTTTTTTAAATTTATTTTTTCTTTTCTCTGCTGCCTGATGGCTTCTTTTCGTGCCCTTAAGTTTTTGTGTTATAAAAAAGGATGAATAAGGTTATGCTATTCACCTTCTCCATGCTATCCATGATTTTGAGGAGCACTCAAACTTTGACCCTTATTTCCATACGGAGTCATTCTCTAACGGCTTTTTCATTATTCACTTCACCTTTGTCACTCTTCACATCGCATTCCAAGTTTGGCTGTATCCATTTGCAGACGCAGTGCTCACAAGTGCATGCTTCATTTAAGATGTACCTTTATGTATTGGTAAAGACTGATTTTCTGCTTTCTTCTCTATTCCTAATCTTTTCCAACCTTCTGTTTGTTGTTTTGACCCACTGTTGAGCACAGAAGTATTTTCCAAGAATGACCCACAGTGGTTCTGAATGTTTTTTCTTTAGTGATACATAGCTAGTTTAGAAGCCATTTGCATGCATGCTTAATTAAGGTTGTTTCTTTCCTATATGGATCACTGTTTCAACAACATCAAATTTAATCTGCTTATTTTACCATCCAGACTGCTCAGTCTTCCCCTGCAAATCTTCATAGTCCTTTCTAGTTTTATTTTTCACTGTGCTGAATCATTATCATCGGCAATCTTTATAGTTCACTTTCTCTTGGAGATAATTTATGAGCATGTTGAGCACCCGAATTCTTACTGGACCCATGTAGGAACCTCCTATACAGTGAAGGCTAATTATTTATTGCTGCCTTCTCTTTTCTTTCTCTTAACTCATTGTTCATTCATAACAGGACCCCTCTTTCAAAGCATCTTGGTTAGGTAGTAGTACAAAACCTCATTGTGGAATCCCAAATATGTCTCACTCCAAACTCTCATAGATTTGTAACTTCAGGTCATTCTGTCTCTTCTCCATCATATTTGTTATGTGTCTTTTATTTCTCCTCCTATTATAATCCCAAACAGTTTGATCTCTATAGGCAGCAGAAGTACCAAACTGTAGATCTCTTCAACCTCCCACAGCTTTCTTAAAAGAACTTTCTTTCTCTCTGATACTTGAGGAGCATCAGAGTAGGAGGCACACAATGCGTTTTAGTTCAAGAAGTCATGTATAAGATCCTGAGGACCTGAATGAAAGCTACCTGATCCTGATCAGTTGTTACTATTAGTTTTATCTATTTGTTTTACAGGTCTTATATTGACATTTCCGTTCAGCGATTTCCCAAGCTGGCTAGATACTGAAATAGGCAACTCACAGAATCACAGAATGGTTGAGGTTGGAAGGGACCTCTAGAGATCATCTAGTCCAACTCCCTTGCTCAAGGAGGAGCACCTAGAGCACGTTACCTACTCTTTCTCATCCTGAAGGTAGATGTAAAGAACTGATCTAGCGTTTCTGCTCTGCCTTTAACTTTCCTGCATATTCTTACTTGCATCTATTTCCTCTTCTGGTTCTACATACACACAAGTTGGTTTTCCACTTATAAGTCAAAAATATCTCTTGCTATTAGTCTTTCTACCTTGAAAAAAATGTTTATTGTGATTTTTCTTATTATGGTTCTATATTTATTCAGCTTGAGTTAATGCTCTTTTCTACTTTCCTTGTTTGGATGTGGCTTCCACCATGAAAGCTGCCAGCATGCCTTTTTACTGTTAATAGCTTTCCCTTTACTCTGGTGTTTGACCACACCGGCATTTTCAGGAATCTTTTGAGGGTCATCTTTGATACACTGTAAGCCTGTATTCTCTAAGCCTCTGATATACAGTCTTTGGATACGCTTGGATCCACCTATAACCGTTTTGATCCACCTTTTAGTTTTATGATGTGTTCAAATAACTTCATTAGACCTGTATGGTTTCAGTGTGCACAGATAAAAATTTTGCATAGCAACTGAGACGAGCAGATCAGCAAACATCAGAAAATGAGTCTGGGCAAGGTTAGATTCTGAACTTCTGGCAATATCAAGATCACTCTGTGCTTTGGATTGGGTCCTGCCTGTTAGCAGGAACACGTGTTTGTTACCTCTGCTGCCTCTGCCCTGCCGAGCTCTGCTGAAGAGCCCGTGCAGCCAGCAGGGCACTGACTGGGCTCCTGCTGCAGGTAAAGCTTCCTTTTAAAAATACAGTTAGAGGTTTCTCAGTGAAGACCCAAGGCAGGGTTAGCCAAGCTCTTCAGGCCCATGTTTCCCATGGGTTCACC
This sequence comes from Crypturellus tataupa, assembly GCA_034781795.1. Lineage (NCBI taxonomy): Eukaryota > Metazoa > Chordata > Aves > Tinamiformes > Tinamidae > Crypturellus > Crypturellus tataupa. The sequence goes on from JAWLRI010000285.1 coordinate 696,929, forward strand.
AGCTGGGGTTGCCTTCCCCATGGCTGCAGTTTCTCCAAGCCCCACAGCTGCACCTTGTATGCGCTGGCTGCATTTTTATAGCCCTGAATTAGATGGATGTAATGCGATATTTGCTTTCCAAATTGATACTGGGGAGGACATGGGTTTATCTCATCCTGTCATGGAAAGGGGAATCCAAGCTGAAGACTTTGCGGCCTAGATGTGGTAGGAAAATATTACTCAAGATATCACAAATGATTTAGTGGCTTCTGGCCGTCCAAATACTGGGTAGGCTCTTTTCTCCCCCAGCCCTGAGGACCCTCTCTCATCTGCAGGACAGGGACTTGGGGACTCCTGTTTCCTAAAAGCAAAACAAACAAAAGGGTCCAGGGCTTTTTGCTTCTTAAAATAAAGACGTGGAAAATCAATGGAAAAATCAATGATTAAAAATTAATATAAGAAATGGAATAATGAATGATAGTAGGGAAAGCGATCTGACTATGTCTTGCTATCCATTATTATTCAATTGAGGAGATGCAGCTCAGAACAACACATGTTCTGAAATTATTTTATAAAATTTTATATTTTATAAAGATTTTATAAAATCTTTTCTGTAATTATAGGGAGAAACTGAGGATTTTTGCAGCTTCTTGGGAAAAGAATAGCAGTGAATCCCTTGATGTCTCTGCTTAGCTTTCTCAGTTGTCCTCAAACAATCAATGTCACTGCTGTGACAAGGACATTCAATTTAATGATCTGAAAATTAAGGTAAATAGTTGAGGGCCCCCAGAGAAAACATACTGTGTTTAGAAGCTAATTGACATAGAGTGGAATAAATTGACCAGTTTTCCCTGAGCTCCCCTGTGAGGATCAAAAGCCCAAATTGGCTCCTGCATAAGGAGTGGGCTGGTAGGCTGCAGCCCGGAGATGACATGAGATGTGTGACAACCATCCTTCAGGGTTTCTGCTAGCATAGACGGGGGCTGCATATTCAACCTGTCTTCTATGGCCCATCAAATGATTCCTTCCACTTGGTTCCTACCAACTTCAAAACCAATAGGTTTTAGGTTTGTGGACTCCATTGTACAGTCGTGCACCAGCTTCGTGTTTCTGTGCCTTTTGTATCTGATTAGCAAATCCTATGGACCAGCTCCTCAGATCATGGAGCAGGAGGGCGTCTGCCGTGTTCTCCTGCAAATCTGAGGCTCTACTGTGGAAAAACATCACGAGGCAGGAGAAAAGGGCATGTGTCCATGCTCAGTGCACAAGACCTGACCCAAATGCCTCCAAGCTGCAAAAATCTTGGTTGAAGTTCAATATGTGACAAAATGAGGAATGTCCAACAATTCCAGTAGAGAAGGTCTAAGTGAGGATGCTTTCTTCTTATACCTCTAAGGAGGTATAAACAGATCTTCTAAGTGTTAAAATCACAAGTCTTTTTCTTCTTCTTTTTTAAGGAAATATAAAAAACCCAACAATTGGAATTTAAAGACTTAAGTAAATTTAAATTCTTTGAATTAAAAAAAAAGTAGAATTATGGCTACGTTCTCTATTCAAAAATAACTAGTGTTTATATAGCTCTCTTTAACCTCATACCTTGAAATTCAGAAATTCTTGTGGGGAGCATTACGTGCTACACTGGGTTGTCACAAAGCTTCATCTAAAATATGACATACAAAGACACAGAAATTATAGATTACAATCCTTGAGAATAAACTTGGCTAGTGGACCATGCATTGGCTGACTGACAAAAGAAAAGTGATGAAAGTTGACTTTGAAAAAGGAATTTGTAAGTGTATTTCTTATAACTGCTTTGATGTTAGAAAAATATAATGAAGTTTTTAATTATGTTTTGTTATTTAATAACTGTAGGATACATGAAACTCAGCTGTTGAACTGAAGTGTCAGTTCAGTTCTTTCAAATGTATCGGAGCCAACAGCATTACTGAGCCCTAGAGGGCTCATACTTTTTTTGAAAAGACCACCATTTGTATTCTGAATACAAGACTCACCATGCTGCACTTGCTTACTTCTTAGATTGCTATTTGTATTAGAGATGCATTATGTACCACAGATCAAAAAATATTAACATCTATTATGTCTAGTCTTAGACATAAGACATAACTAGTCTTAGTTATTGAGTATTGCTCCTTCTATCCAAGCAAAGTACAATTTTACTAATAGAAACAGATCACGGAAATGTTATATTTTTTTGTGTGTGTGTTTGTTTCTTTAAAAAGCAAACAAAAATGGGACAGGGCAGCTTTCTGTTATCTTTATGTCTTTGGGAGGATGCATATGAAATTTTCCTTAATCTGTAGCATAATGCTGAGAATTTGAGCTTGAATAAGCTCTTTTAGGTAATTGAGTAATTGAGTAAGAAGCTACTCTTTTCAGTACAATGTTAGTAAAAGAATAATTGAAGAGGTTATAAATTACGTATTTAATCTTAAATAATATCCCATTTAATTTTTATATATGGAAAAAATGGGGAGTTCAAAATGTGGCAGTACAGAGTTCACACTGACAACGAATCCTTGCACCTTTCAAGGTGCACGTTTACTATGACTTTTATGATACATTTGGCATTTTCCTCTGCCCAGTAACAATTTGTTATAGCCTTTACAGCAAGAAAGACTGTCAGTGCGAGGTTATAAGATGCTAGGAGTGCTTCTGTAGGAAGATGTCATCTACAGATATTGCTTACATTTCTTTCCTTTGTTTTTTTCTCCTTTTTTGTCTCTGGGGAAAGAGAGAAATTGGATTAAAATTAATTGAGCTAAGGAGTTTTGGAGAAAGAGGGAAGCTATACATTTTCTATAGATCTGCAAGCGAAATATATGCTTGCTGCAGTGGAGCAGAGGGACTATGGAGATAGAAATGCTTGGATGCAAATTTCTCCTTGATTATTTCAGGATAAAATTCTTGTGCCTCATCTAAGGACAACTTCCATTGTGATATCTAATAAATTATGTACAACACTAACGACCAAAGCAGTAAATTAAATAGGTGCTCTGAAGAGGTGATTTAGTCTCCGTTATAGAGGGAGCATCTGAGGCTCCCTAACAGGGTTAATAGTCCAACGCATCTTTGGTAGGGGTAGGGCAACAATCCAGGTCCCTTGTCAGCAAATGCTGTGTATTCTGTTTCCGAGTACAGATTTTTCATTTCCAAGAGTTTGTACTGACCACCCAAGCATCTATGCTGAAGTCATCATTAAGGCCCGTTCCCTATAGCAGCCCGGCCCAACCCGAGCAGCTTCCATGCTTGTGCAGGCTCCATCCATAGAAGTTTCCAAGAGCTGCCTGGACCCAGCCCTGAGCAGCCTGGTCTGATCCCAGAGGCTGGCCCTGCTTTGAGCAGGAGGTTGGGCTACAGACGCCACAGGGTTTCATCCCCCTCTGAATGTTTATGGTGCTGCAAGGCCTTTGCTAAGCCTTGCTGGTGGCTCTGGTGATGGTGTCTGTCCCAATGCCCACTGATGGTGGGGCACCGTGGACCACAGGCACCACGAAATGGTTGCTGCCTTTTGGCCAGAGCTGCTGCTCTTCTCTCTGGTTCCCAAGTTTTGGGATAAAGTGAGGAGAAAAAAAAAAAAAAAGAAAAAAGAAAAAAAGAGACAAGGTGACTCCTGAAGCGAGTTCTTCCTCAGGTGAGGTTGAGGTAGCTGATAAGCAAAGTTCAGGGCAGGCCAACATGGGCTGATTTTTCCGTACAGGCTTGAATTTGCCCTCTGTCCCCATTTATTGGTCTATAAAAGGCTGATAAATTACACTTACCTCCTTTAGGTTTGATGAGTCATTACTGAGTTGCTGTATAATGCAACTTTAACGTGATACTGAAAAAGAGGGGCAGAGATTTTCTCAGTATAGATGCCAGGTAGGATTTTTTTTTTCTCGACTCACAGATATTTGTGTTTCTGCTTACTTTTACCCTTCTACCCCACAGCCAGCTGAAGCTAAGAAAATGAGAGCATCTCCAGACCCTAGAGCTTGCTAGATAGACTGGTGGTGCTGTCTTAAGCCCTGCACAAACAAGGGCCCTGCACTGAAGATGTGGGACCAATTGCACATGAACCTACTGGCCCCAGGGCTTGACGACGTAGCACGTACGTCCCCAGACCAGCAGGCATCGCACCTCAGCTCGCACGTTGTTGACTCCTTTGCAGTAGCGATGCTTGCTCTGTACTGGCCTGCAGCACATGGAAATCACAAAATGGGGGAGCTTCAGTGACAGGGCCAATATGGACTTAAAAATAACCATTTTCTCTTTTCTAGACATCACAAACACTACTAAATCCCTGCCTGGCGCCACTAACAAAAGATAACTGATCAATAAGCTGAGACTGTGCCGCAGGACGCTGGAGTCTGCTGTCTGCTATTTGTAGTACATTGAGCACTGATTTTGGAGGCTTGCAGTCTTGATCTGCTGCATTTGTAACTGCATTGCCAGTCTCTCCACGTTGGTGCAGTTAAACTAAATGGCTATTATTTCCTCCTCCTCCCTCCCCCACCCAACTGTTGTTGTTTAATTAACCATAACGTACTGCTCTTCAGTGGGTGTTTGTTTATGGCTAGATAAATGTCAGTAATGGGCTGCAGTGGAAAGGCTTTTTCCTGGGAATAGTCATCTTTTTTAACAACTACGACATCTGACATCTGTAAATGGGAGAAGTTGCCCTAAAAGGTATTTCTCTAATGACTTTTCTTAGAATTTTAACTGTTCTTTTAAAAGAAACTAAAGGTTCAAATTAGATGTGAAACTTTAATCCCACAATAAAAGCATATGTAATAGGAAAAGAGTATTATGTGGATTTTGTATAGCATTTTATGAGAGGTTTACTTCCCTAGAAATTCTGCTAGCATCTGCTTTTCTCTGCTTTCTTTTTTCCCCCTTTCCTCTCTTCTAAAGCCTCCAGGAAGACATAAATAAAATAATGTAATGATCAGCAAAAGATAAGGAATGGAAATGGAGAGCAATTCTTTTGATTTCCAGTGCCTGTGCTCAGTTTCTCCAAGGTATGCTTAGTATTTTGAACAATAAAGAGTTCACTTTGCCAAAAGTATCATTAGAGCACATCCCAAAGCTGGTCTCTAAATATTCCTATAGCAACCAAAATCATCTTTACTTTCATATTGCATATATCTGCTTTCACATTGTATGTATACAGTGAAATGGATAGTCAACGGATATTTGAATATTTGGGATATGGTTTTCATATTATAACATCTCCGCTATCTTGGTAGAAAGAGTACAAGAGGTAGATTTGGGGGTGGATTTCTCTCCAGTCTGTAAAGACCTGTGACAGAAATCTTGAGGGTGCAGCTTAGTCCAGTGTCTACAATATATTTCTGCTTTAAAATAAATAAATAAATACAGAAATAAATAAAGGAAGCCATGAGAAACAGAAAAGAGAATGAAAGCCTCTGCAAAGACAGAATGAGTTTTAATGGTCAAGGACATTGAACTATGTTTTACCCTGCACTAGATCAACAGACTTTCTTTTTCAGCCTGTCCAAAGTGCTCTTGTCTTGGCAGTCTCCAGCTAAGCGTGTCTCCTGCAGGCCCCGTAGCCTCTGGATGGCCAGAGTGAAAGTTGGGCTAAAATGGATGGTCTTGTCCTGAAAAGTCCCTCCAGCCTAAATCCAAACCTAGGTCATCTTAGTGATGTAGCTTCTCCTCCTGCCAGCACTTGAAAATCAGGTAAGCATGTGCCAAGTATTTTGCCCAGCATGGTGACCTGGGTGGAAATCCCTTTACTGCTTTACGAAAGAAACACGCTTGATGCAAAAGATCCCAGCACACTACGTATAGGACTTGGCAAACCTCCTTTTGTCTTAGTTTGCTAAAGAGATGAATTTTCAGGGCTGAATTTGTTCCAATTCAGGGATGAAGGCAGTTGCTATGTCTCCTTGTGGGCTTTCAGTGTGTTTCACTGTGGCTCTATCCACCTTGGTGCTACTGAAGAGCTGATGCGGGCACCAAAATCAATTTGTCTCTATTTGTGCTGCAGACTCACTCCCTGCCATGAGAATACCCTGAATGCCTTTCCAGCTTGCAGAGCAGCTGCCGTGCGGAAACACTTTGCTGGTATCGTGCTGTGCTATGTGGCCAGGCTGTCACCAGGCTGGCTCAGGGACCCCCCATGCCACACTGAAATTTGCAGTCTACATCAGCTTCTGTGTTTCTAAATGACCGCCATATTTTATAGACATTTTATATTTTACTTACATGTAGCCCTCTTCCATGAGCCATAGACTAAAACTGGAAGATTTATTGCCTGATTTGTCTCACTTGAAACTTCATGCTGGGTCAATATCTATGGCTTATTTTTGGCAGAAGTCTCCCAGGTCAAATTTTAGCATTAAATCTGTAGACAGATATCTTGGGGGATAAATTTCTCTTCAAAACACATAGTGCAAATGGGGTACAGACACATGCAGAACACGAAAATTCAATATGATTGCCATCAGACAATGCAGGAAGAAATCATGACTTGCCCACTGTTACATGCAAAACTTGTGGCTGAGCTGCCTTCTGAAGTCAAATCTGCTATGTGTTTTTAAAAATACCTTCTTTCTTTGCTTTTTCCATTTACATGGTGGAAATCTGTGTGTCTAGACCCTGGAGAAAAAAAAAAAGAAAACCTAAAAAAAAAAAAAAGAACAGATTTCCAATTTATCTTGTAATGGTATAGGGCTTGTAAGGTACAAGGTATTTGCTACACACAGGTTTATTTTTACTGGTTGTAAAAATTTGTCATGTACCACATTATAGTTGTAATAGCTGCTGAGAAGGATCATGGATCTAGAACTTTATGAAATGGTAGAAGGGCAAAAGCTGGCATACAAGGTGCAGTAATTTCCACTGGGAAATAAACTGTTCCTAAGCAGATGTACAAAACCCTCCCAAAAGCATAGCCTGAGTCCGGGTGAAGAAGTTCAGTCCAAGGCAAGAGAAGCAATATACGTCTCTCCGTCGCTCAGAAACGTGAGCCAACTGCTCTGCTGCAAAGCAGTTGTCCCAGATGGTTAATTAACTTCCCCAGGTTGCTATTAGCAGTCCGGCTGGGGCTGCCCGCCTTGCCAGACCTCTGCAGGAGCCAAGCAGCCAGGCTGCACCTGAGGGGGCCCAGTGGCCCTGCGTGCCCTCAAGCTTGCCCAGATTGGCTCTGCACAAAATGCTGAGTTTCACAGCAGACACATCAGCTGCACTGCCCAGGCACCAGTCAGAAACTAACTGCAACAGATCCGCGATGCTCACCCCTTCCCGGGCTCCTCGGGTCTGTAACGTGGCTAATTGCACCGAGCGCGCGCGCTCATCACACATCTCCAGCAGAAAGGAGACACCTCCGCACCCACCTGTGAGCCATGACAGTGTACAGGAGCTGTGTAAGCCCTGCAGACGGCCGCTAGATGACAGCAAGCTTATAAATGTGCTTCGTGTAGCCCGTTCGGAGCATTCGGCCTGCTGGGGTTTGCTGGGCCGTGCGCTGAGCGGAGCCCTTGGCGTCAGCAGCGACTGTCAGCACTCGGGGCAGGCTCCGCTGCCAGGGTTGTGAGCATCACCTCCACGGGCTCGTCTTAGGCCAGGGTGACAGCGCAGTCCTCGGTCATTTACACACCTTCTTTTTTTTTTTTTTCCTCAGGGTTTTAGAGAGTAGCTTCCTCCAAGGTCAGATCTTGAGCTCTCTGCTAGTCTGGTTATTTTGAGGCTCAGGAAGAGTTTCTTTTGCTACCTCTGGGCAGGGCAGAGGCTGTTGAACATCATCATACACATCATACATGCAATTTTTTTCTATCAAAAAGAATTCTTCACATTTTATGAGACGGAAAGCCACAAGAAAGGCAGGGAAGAGGAGGACTCAGAAAACAAGAGGAAAGCCAGTTCAAAGGGAGTCTGTAGTTCTGACATCACCTGTCAAAATATCAGATTGGCTATTAAAATTGCAGCCAAGAAAATATAATCCAGGCTTGCACAGGTTTGGATGCACATATTGTAAGTCTAGACTCTGTCAACCACAGGGGTTAACACAAAAGCCTCTGCATGTTGGACCTGAGAGGTCAGCAGCACTGGTGGGGATGGGCATTTTGGGGGAACTGAATTTTGCAAGGTAAATTAAAGCAGCCTGCAGCAACCTCTCTGCAAGACCTCCAGCCTGCTTGGTAGCCTCCAGGAGGGAGGGTTTGTGCTCAAACTGAAGCCAGGAACATGGAATTTTTCCACTACAAAAGTGTTGTCCTTATTGCTGGATGGCAAAATCTGGATTGGTTCTGAGGTTGGAAACAGCTAGAGCAAATGCTACCAAAGGCCTCTGGCACAGTCTTTGCCCAACACGTTAGGACAGGCTTAAAATCAATCCCTCTGCTGCACTGCTGTGTTTAAATGGTGCCATGCAAGCTGGCATGGACTGAACAGACAACCATGAGAGGGTCGCTACCCCGAGGGCCAGGGAACAGGTAGAGGTAGAAGCCCCTGGTGATCCCCAGGTTAGTGGAAAGCAAAGGCGAGGGCAGAGGGTTTGGAGTAATAGGGGACAAGTCTCTGCGCTGTGACCACTAGTGCACAGTCCAAGACGTATCTCTCTTCTCCTGCCCCTTACCCGCCAAAGGAAGACAACAAAACTGTTTCACAGGAGAGCTGTGGCAGGGTCACTTGGGTCCTCTCTGACCCACTGCATCCCAAGTCAGGGGAGAAAAAAAATCCTTCGGTGTTATCAGTTCTACTTTTTTTGTTGTTTTTCATTATTTTTTCTGACTAAATTAAGAATTTCTTATGTGCAAAACAGAATATTTTGCTTTGCTGTTGGACACACTTCTATTACTTTACAAAAGTAATTTCAGCTACCTTTATAGAGCCATTTTAAAAACAAAGAAAACAAATAGTTTAGAAGATATCTGACTATCTTGGATTTTTGAAATTTCCGAAAGGAATATAGGAAACTATGTTTGCCAAAGTTAAGAGATTAATTCATTTGAACCTAGATTGCTTTTTTTTGATGACCAAACTGCACACAGGAAAATGGGGAGTGATGATAGGATAAGGCGAATTCTATAAATAACAGAGACAGATGGGTCTTTAAGAGAGACATTGACTTCTACAGTTTGAAGCAGAGCTTCAATCGCTGAACAGTGTGATCAGTTCCTCCTTTCACAGCATCTTTGTATCCATCAACAGAAGACTTTTCATGCCAAATGATGAAATGTTCTCTCATGTGCTGCTCAGTTTTAACTTAAAGGACTCCCCTTTAATACTGTGGGAGGAGAGCTGCTGTTTTTTCTGGCTATCACGAGCTAAGGACATTGACAAGGCTGGGCTAGGGAACAGAGATAATATCTTCTATTATCTGGAACGGCAGGGAGAAAATAAAAATGTTTTCTGGTGCATGCAGTGGCCTTTGCTGAAATGAAAAGAGTAAGTTTCAAAGCTAAATACCATCTGGGAACAATTTCTTTAACTGGCTGTATGGATGATTAAGCTGTCTGAGAGGGAAGGTAAGCAGTAGTTCTAGGGCAGGAGGATATTTTGGTATGAGGAAAGGCAGCTCAGAAAAGCAGAGAAGGAGAGTTATCACTTCTAGACCATACAGGGGCTGCTGAGGGACTGAGCTGGCCTATAACACTCTCTGCAACCACAGGGGTGGAGCAGGCTTTGAAGGAAGGAAATACTTTATCTTACAAGAAATTACTGAGCTTCATTCTTATCCAATCAATTTTTAAAGAACTTTTTTGGATGTGTTTTCTTTCAATCTTCTTCTGCATTCCCCTATCTTTCCCTTCACTTCTCCCTTACTCCTTGAGGTACTGCAAGATGAGCGATGCTTTACACAGAATCCCCATTTTTTTAAAAAAAGGTTTCTTCACCTCCCACTCTGACCCATTTTATAAAAAGTCCTCTTTTAAAAAGTTTTCCATCTCTAGAGACAGTGTAGGTACAAGGAAGTTAGTTGAAAGAAAGACAGAACATTTGAAAAATATTTTTTATTTATTTTTCTAAACAACTGGAAAAACTTTTCTCATCCAATTCTTTTCATCTAACTAATCTAATTGCTTACAGAAGCATCAGTCTAAAGTAGAAAACTTTGCTGATGGAAACAGCAAAACTACACTTTCATACAGACTTTAGCTTGTAACTATTATCTTTGGGCATGTTATTTATGCTTTTGTCCCTGTCTGAGGATTTTAATGAGGAGAAGACAGATGAGTTCGATGGCTTGGCTGTTCCTATGAGGCTTCGCGGTTCTCAACTTTGGTTCTTGACTCTGCCACAGATGTCTTATGTGACCTTGATCAAATTGCTTAATATCTCTGAAAGAGGTTATTCTGCATAAACTAGTGGTAATGGATTTCTCTCTGCTTTCATTTGTGTCTATTTAAACTTCATGGAAAGTGTCATCTGCTGATTTGGTTCTATATTTTACTCATGAGCAGCTCTTAGCATGATGTGACCTGACTTCAACTGAAGCCTTTGGTAGGCTTGTACTGCTGTTATGACTAGAGACAGATGAATTTGGTTTAAGTGACATAGTAAATGATCAGTGCTTGAAAACCTGATATGAGTGAAAACAACATTTTAATTCTTTTTCTGAAGGATTTTGTTCATTTTGTTTTTCATGCCTCTTTTAATAGTTGTAAATTCATACTCAAGCTGGAGCTATCTGTGGGCTCAAAGTGCTGAATTCCTAACAGGTTTTTCTCAGTTTTGGCTAGATCTTTCTGATATAGCCAAAATCAGAGAGGAAATCTCAGGAGAATCTTTGCTTCCACAAAATTTGTGGACCCATGTTTCTCTGAGAAGTTAGGGGAAACTGCATGTCTATCAGTAGCTACAATAGTCTGGGAATTATATGTCTGAAACTTTTGTGCAACTTTAGAAATCCAGTGTCCCATGTTATTTTAGAAATACTTCAGGATCTTTCTTAGGTCATTTACTGAATTGTGAAGTCATGTGCTTCTGTACTATTTTTGTCTCATATGTTTGTGTTACTGAGAAAACCTCTTCAAAACTTCCACTTCAGTTTCTGTGTGCTGCAGCTGCAGACTTGCTTGATTTCCTTGGTTGCTCAATAGCAAAGAGCTCAAAGATCAATTCTGTACATGAAACTAGCGATGGAAAGGGCAGGATTTGAGTGGAGGTGAAGAATTCTTGCTTGGCTTACATTGTTCAAATGCTTACAGTGTGCATCCTGCCCTGTGCCTGCAACTTGTTCTGTAGGCAAAATATCTGCAGATTTCTGATCCAAGTACCCTCTTCCTTTTCCCTCACCTGCTATCGATCTAATCAACAGCAACAAAAAAAGTCACAATTTCTGTTTTTTTTTTTTTTTTTTAATATATATATATATCCTAAGAGAATCCCTTAGGAACCTCCTGATGTTTCTGCTTCTCCCCAGAATGGGACTGCCCTCAGACATTTAGGTGACTCGAGGAAGTAAAGCTAAAAACCTGTCAGGAATATATAGATATCTGCTGCCCTGCTTTGGTGCAGAGGAACTAACTGACCTCTCAAGACTGCTCCCAGTCCCGTTTTCTCTGGCTCTTTCTTATACCACTGCAATATGTCCAGAAAAGATTCTGCAAATAAATATTACACTGCTTAAAAAAAAAAAAAAAAAAAAAAAAAACCTAACAATGGAAAGGTCAAATTTGAATGGAAAATCCCCAAGCAACCTTTAACTACCGTTGATGTTGCCGTTGATACCTTAATCTTCTACATTTCTAAAAGATCACAAGAAAAAAAAGAAAAAAAGAGGAAATAAAGCAGATGTATGACAGTTGCATGAGGGAACTTGATCAGATTTTCACCAATATTTATTTCACCACCAATAAAAAAATTGAACTCTTGCGTAGTAGAGAGAGAAGCAGAGTCTGACCACATGGAAACACTCCATAGATAGGAAATATGTATTTATGCTCCAAATCACCTAGAAGTATGCAGAGCAGTTGAAGTAAGGATAGCAGGCTTGGGACAATAAAGATAAACCTAAATGTGTAGAAGACAAATGCATAGAGATTCAGAGCAAACCTTTTTCTCCTTATAACCAGGGATATTGTATTTCTTTAGATGATGTAGGTAGAAGCCAGTCTGCCAGACACTTCTGAATAGATTGTTCCCATCTGTTTCTTCAACTCAGTGGCTAAACCTAAGCTCAGAAATCCTCCTATTTCTATTTCTAGTTTCAAATGAAAAATAATACTTGACATTAACTATTATGGTGTGTTGCTACCTACAGAGGTGATGGATTTCTTAAATAACTGAAGAAGTCCAGTCATTCATTAAAAAAACACTCTGGCAAAATTGAATAAACATTGATCATCTATTAATATTAAGAATGACATGTCTTGCTGCTTCTTTGGCTCTGGAGCAGTGTCATCTTTTATTAATATTCTGAAATATCACTGCAGAATTGATGATGTTCCAATTTCTACCTGAAAAAACATAATCTTTCTTCAGAGAATCTCAGAGATGAGGAAAGCAGAAAAAGAAAGGAGGTTTAGATAACAGATGAGACTTATGCGGTAAGTTCAGAACTTATTTTAGCTCACTTTATATGCATTTCATATAAATAAAAAGTCACATTTTAGGTTTATGTTAAATTACCAAATAACTCCTTTCAAAATGTAGGCAATTAATTTCAAAAGTAGTCTGACAAATAATAGTTAATCAATTGTAGATGGCATGCAGAGTCTCATGTAAACTTTGCAGAAATTGTTAACCTTAGCTATAGGCAGATAGTATTTTTTATGGTAAGTCACTTCCTACTCTTACCTTGGCTGATTTAGATGGGCATAGCTACACTATGTAACCAGAATATGGGTTACACTTAAAAGTCTAATTCTATTAGCATAACTGCACCATTTGTAGCTATACACAATAGTTTCTTGCTGTTTAAAATCTTTTTTTTTCACAGATCCATGTCACTAATTTAGTGAATATATAGGGTGAAACCATTAAAAATGAAGTGTTCAGGTAACAACCATAACGGTAGATTTTTCCTCATTTTTCTTTGTATGTAGAAGCATACATTTAAGCAGTTGTGTGGATTCCCTGCTTCTTTCAAAATATATAGACCTCATGCTCTTAGTGAGACCAGTTCTCTGCTCATTTGTGCTGAGATTAGTGGTTTTCCAAACAGACCCCTTTCCTTCTTTCCTGTCTCCTGGATATGTCTGCTCCTTTCGTTGTTATTTTCTCACTTCATCAGTATTGTCTCGGTCACTTTGTTTTCATTCAATCAGGTTTCTTGGTACTCAGCTTAAGAGTAAGCCTGGAGCTAAGTTAGAGTTGGAAAGGCACATTGCTTTCTGGTGTGATGGACATGTACAGCATCATCGCATTGGTGCTCTCACGTTGCTTGTTTCTTGACTGGCAGATTTCCTGCTTACTAATGCTGACGGTCCCTATGTCTCCTTTGGCTTTGCAGCTATACCCAGTGCTTTGGCTCTCCACTTGGCGGCAGCCTTATTTCTGATGATTCTGAGGAAAAGTCCCTTGACCTCCACAGAGTTTTAGAACCATCCACATCTTCACATTCCATTTTTCCTGTTGCATGTGCCTCACTGTTATCCTTTGAACTTGTACTACGCTTTGGTTATGCTAGTTCTTACCTCTAATTTGCTATCATTAGTCAATAATGATCAGCAGGAGCCAGCTTAACTTGAACCCATTATTCTCTGATGCAAGCTAGGGTCAAAATATCTGTTAATGTAGGCCGAGATACTGTTCATCTGTTGACCATGAGAATCTGCAGTGGGTTGCAAGCATTGCAGCACTCTGTAAAGCACATTGGAGCACAGCTGGGGCAGTATGTGTGCACTGACCTCTTTGCCACTGCAGCTCCACCACCACTCTCTGAGCCGACACCTGATCAGTTCACATCGATAATGATGCTTTAGAGCCGTGGGCACCAAACAAAGCAGAAGCAGAGGAGGGCAGGAAGGCAGGTGGTGCAGTGAATCTCCAGGGAGCTGCAGGCAGTCCCAGACCATCAAGGGAAAGTTTGTCTTAGTTGCATACCAGGGCATGCTGCAACCTCAGAAAATATTCATTTTAAGAAAAATGTGTTTAGGGACCATTTGTCTTCCTCAAGGCAGGTTCACTTTGTCCAGGGCATTGCTAAAAGGAGTATGACCTGTTCAGCTTAAGGCCTTTTACTCCTCTCCAGGCAACCTTTTCTAGTGCCTCACAGCCTGTGTCATTAATATCTTTCTCTTTGCTGTAGTCTGAATCTGTTCCTTCTTGTTCCTGTGCCAGCAGACAAAGGAGACAAAGAACAGTTTAATATTTTTTCTCTCTAGTAACCTTTTATGTATCTGAAAATTATCATGTTCCCCTAAGTCATTGCTAGATTAAGTTATCTCACTTCTTTCATCTGTCTTCATAGGTGGATCCTGGACCACCAGATGTTGTCACTCCTCTCCGTTAAATTTTGTTCCCTTTAATCTTATAGTACCCAAGGTCAGATTCAGCTCTCCAGCTGCAGTCTTACCAGCTCAGAGGGTGCTAACTACTAAGGTATGTTGCTGGCATGGGCACTTGCTGAGTAGTCTGGTGCATTTGCTTTCTGTCACAGAAATGTGAATGCTGGCTGTTATAATGCCTTGATCCCCCTCTGCAGTACTGTTGCACACTCATTCCTTCTCTCTCTTGCACTGTTCATAGGTTTGGGCATGCTTTACATCATTTGTCCTTACTGCATTGCTTGCTACCTGTGCCAAAACAATTTTTGGCAAAATCATTTTCAAAAAAAAAAAAAGAAAACATTTTGAATAAAACTATTCTGAGCTCCAAAGTGTTTGTGGCTAACCTGAGATTGTATTCCTGAATTCAAATTATTTATGACATTCATGTGAATTGATATGAAAATATTGAGTGTCTGTTTTGACATTCAGTTCACATTTCCAACAAACTAGCTCCTTGGGTCTGCAAGTGATATGAAAACAATCTTTTATAAGATACAGAAGCCATTAGGTATATGACTGAGCTTGTTCTTCAATAACTAAAAATAATTTGCCCCATCAGCATTTTGCCTGTTATGCAGCTGTAGCATGCAAAAGTGGTTCACTAATGCATATCATCTTGCTAGGATAGTGCTGATGAACTTGAAAACTCATTTTTGGTGTAAGTTTACTACCATCCTTAGAGTCACTTCTTGGCACTATAAAAAAATGTGGATCTCATCATCTACTTTGTTTCTGACCTTTTTCATAGAACAGCTAAGTATGTCCAATCCAGACAGTCTGCTTAATGTAGAAACTATTTATATTTCTTTTATCAGGCTTAACGGTCTGCCTCCCTGAAATCTATTGAATTTCAATCACATGGACGTCTTTCAAGTAATTAAAATTGCCTAAAACCTGGATGCAAATCAGTACTGGGCGAGGAGTGCATGTGTCTATCCTGCATAAGAGTCAGATACAGGAGAGAACAAGGTTAACTGGTGCCTCTGCACAATGTCATGCAGTTTAGATATATTAGATCTGGCCGTAGTGTAAATATTGGAAATTGTGGTGTGAGTTTATTCTCCAGTAGCATGGCTAGTTTGGTCTGCCTGCTGGTTGTTCCCTGCTGAATGTTGCAAGATTACTTTACTAGGTTCAAAGCTATTAAAGGATAGGGATGGAGAGGGAAGTCCAAAAACAAAAACCTATGCAGCATCACTCTGCATGAGTGGGGACATGTTTTCCTAGCTTTTAAATTTAAAAAAAAATCAGGTATGAAGTGGGTATATTGATGATAAACTGGCAGCTACCTGCAGAGACAAAACTGAAAGCAATGTAAATAATTAATGTTTTCCCCCTGTTGAACATCCCTTACTTGGCATTATGTCTCATTAAAATCAATAGAAGGAATACAGAGCACAGGAATATAGGAGTTTTATTTACCTAATTTGCCCCTTAGATAACTGTCCAACAAGTCATGCTAATTAGGTGTTGATTTAAGACAGTTTTATTTTGATTATAGAAATTGTCACTATGCACTGCTGTCAGGGATTGTCTTCCAATTCATTTTTCTTAGTAGATTAGCAAGTCTTGACTCTTGAAATGCCACTATTGTGGCTCTTGGGTTTACAATCGAGTTGTGCATAGGTTTGTGGAGATACAGTTGCTTTGCATGCTAAGAACAGATACTAGAAAAAGTAATTTAGCCATGGACAACTGGACGGCTTTGCTGTCTTTAATTAAACAGTTGTTTGTTCACATAAAGCTTTGTATCTTCTCACTCTCTGAATGACTTTTAAATGGATTGCAGTTATTGTGCTCCAGACATACGCGGAAAAGGGTAACTAACTTAGATATGTAGTGCACAGCAAAGATTACCTTGCAGGGTTCTGTCTCTAACCGGAGTAAGATTTTTTTTAATATATGTTTGCTTGTTTTTTCATTTGTTTGCTTTTAGTGAAGAAATATGTGCAATACTTTTGCAAGAGAAGGGATACTGAAGGAATGCTGGGGAAAAAACAGATTTTCTGAAGCTTTAAAGGTCCTCTGGAGATGCTCGGCCTCCTTTGCTCCATGATTCATTACTGAATCATGGTCAGCTTGTCCACAAGGATCTCCAGGGCCTTCTCTGCAGAGCTAGTCTACAGGCAATTGGCTCCCAACCGGTACTGGGCACCAACCAGTGGTGGGGTTATTGGATTTCATGAGGTTCCTCTGCCCATTTCTCCAGCCTGTCAAGACCACTCTTAAAGACAGGGCAAACGTTTGGAAATCAGCCGCTCTTCCTGGTTGTGTATCATCTTCCAACTCACTGAGGGTGCATTTGGTCCCACCAATCAAGTCAATTAATGAAGTGATTAAACAGTACTGGAAGCAGAAAACAAGCATGTCTGCAAGGAAAGCTGTTATGTCTGGGGACTTAAGTGGTAACACCTTTTTGACAAGGGCAACATTTGTCAAATACATATGAAACTTGATTGTTGTGCTTCTTATTTCCTCTCAAAAACAACATTAACAAAAACTACTTAATTCTTTGCTACTGTGGTTGAGATGGAGATTCATGCATACGCAGAAAGTTTATTGAAAATAAATGTCAGTCTACTAAACACCTCTGAGCAGGAAATGCTCTGAGAGGATTGTCATAGGGGAGATGATCTTCCTATCTTTCTGTCCCTACTGACTGAGGGAGTGAAACTCAGCCTCTATATTTTGCATAGGCCATTTATCTAATGTACAATCTATCTGACTTAATAAAATAGGGTAAATCCCTGTTGGATAACAAAATGCTAGATAGGTATTTAGGAAACATTGTGATTAGAGAGATTGACTACTAAAGACATCATCCTTTCAGATGCAGAGCCATTTAGATCTGGTAGCCCATGAAAACCTTCTGCACAAGCAATTAGGGAACTGCTGACACGCAGAAGGGTAGTTGAAGCTTAAGATAACTGATACCAGTTCTTGCTGTTCGCTTGCTAGGCAGCCCCTTTTTTCTTCCACCTTTCTCTGGATATGTGGGGCTGTGTGATCTCAAGATACCACTGCTATTTCCTCTGCAGAGAAAGGAATTATTCAGTGCTTGTTACAACAATCAACAAAAGTTCCTCTCTTGGCCTTATCATTTCATTAGGTATGGAAGAACTGCTCTTAAGCAAGGGTGTAAAACTGGAGGGGTTTTCTGCAGTTTTCTGAGCTGTAGTGCTAGAAATCTCCGGTGGATGTTAAAGGTTATAGTGGTCTCCCCTTGTGGCTGTTGCAAAAGATATGCAATATACAAGGTATGTAAAAGATACATAATATTTTAAAATATTGCTAAAATATATTACATGTTTTTAAAGGCACTTTTTAGTTACCAGGTTAGCTTAATTTAATATGAAAACCATATTTAGTTTTTGCTTTGAGAATGCGAGCAAATGCCTTACAAAACATACTGTAATTTTGAGTCTTTCATAACAGACCCACTGGAACTAAGGCAACTTGTCCTCTACCTGGACTCCGTGTTGGTGGTGAGCGACTAAAGCATCTTGGGCATCAATCTGAGTAGTTTCTCTAGTTGGTATTTTCAACTGCTTGATGCTTGGTGCATAGCTAAAAGCCTATGAGAGAAAGTTTCATCCCTGTCTATGGACATTTCCTTAAAAATTTGCCACAGGCACTCTTTGAGAACTGGAGGTGACTAAGATCCCTACCAGCTTTCCAGAACAAAGCTTTGAAAGTCTTTCTTATATCCACTGTCATCCAGCAACAAATGGGAATATATCTGACTTTACATGGGTTTTGTTCCTCAGGTTACAAGGTTAAAAAGAGAGTGTTGTTGTCTGATCCTACCTCATTGATATTCCAGATCAGAATACTTTCTTAGCGTATTCTCAGCAAGAAATGGTAGGCAGCTCTAGGATGCAAATTTACATTTTCTCTTAGGATATGCAGACAAATTGCTTGAAAACATCTGAACACTGCTGCAACACTTCTTTTTTCTCACATGTTTTGCAGAAAAGATAGAATACTTTCAGTGATAGAACACGTAAGATGAGTTTTTTGGTAGAACAGCTAAGCACCAACAGCACAAGAAAGGGACATGGCAGCTTTGCACGCTACTGCTCTGTAGAAAACTCAGTAGTAAAGAAGAAGACAGCAAAGATGAAAATTATGAAGAAGACAAAGAAACAGAAGAAGAAGCAGAAGAACATGCTAGACCACTTACAATATTTCTTTTTAGGCAATTTTGGGCAAAACACAGAAGAGATAAAAAGGGTCAGTTGAGGATTGATCGGGTAATTTAAAATATTTGCCCTTCTGAATGACAACTCACGAAGCTGTATCTCAGCTGGAACTAGAGGGCAGACTCAGTAACCTTGTAAGTGTTCCCCACAATGTTCTTCCGCAAGCTCAGTAGCATCTCAGCTTTTAGTGCTTTACCGATTCCGTAACTCTCCTTACAGTTTTCAAGGTGAAGAGTCCCCTCTGCTTTAAGTATCAGGGGCTATTAATAACATCTGTGACAGATGCTCAAACGCACTTTTGGACAGAGGTGTGGAGATGCAGAACTGTCACGGCAGCCTCCTATCACACCTTCGGGTGCTCAGGCCTTGTATCCCTGCAGCTTCTGGCAGTGTCCTGTTCTAAAATCTGGGAAACTGCCACAATCAGCCAAACCTTGTTCCTCTGGGATGTGTTTCACTTCCCTTAGCACACAAGCACGCGAGGCTGCATGGAAGGAAGCCCAGGCGCCCTGATCTGGTCGAGTTGGGGAGCATCACCCTCAGTGCTTCCCTCCTGCCTTAAGACTGCCCGGGGGCACTGGTGGGACATTCAGTGCTCCAGGGATTGGAGCCACCTTCCCGAGTGCTTCACTCCTTGCTGGATCAGCTGCTCGGCAGGACAGCGTGGTGGGGAGCACCCTGCTCCTCTCAGCTGCACGAAACCACGTGCAGTGTCTGGGAGAGTCCCCGTGGGCCAGGCTGGCCCCATTCTCACTCTGAGAGAGGCAGGACCTGGAGGATGGCTCAGAGACAGGGACGGGCGTTGCGCGTGTGCTGCTGTACCTGGCGCAGGGCTCCGCGGGTGGTTTGGCAGCGGTCTGCGCTCACCAGGACCAGCACGCTTCCCCTCTCATGGACCTGGCACCTGGAGAACCAGAGAAGACTCCAGCAGGCACTTTTGTGGGTTTTTTTTGAGCTGCAGTTTGCATAAAGCCATTTTGTTGCCTGCATTTCCACAGAGACGGTAAAGCTTCTGGGGGCTGCCTTTGCAGAGGGTCCCTATCCTGAGCCAGGTCTCCATAGAGACCTGGATTCTGTAAAATGTTTGAAGCTCCTTTTTTGTTTGTAAAACATCTTGGCTGAAGATGTATACTGTAAAAAGCAATGTGTGTTTTTCTGAAGAAAAAAAAAAAAAACCCCAAAAAACAAAAAAACAAAATAAAACATCTAACAGCTTCCAAACAGTACTTGATCTTAAACCACTCAGGAGCTGAGAAATGCCATGGGCTGCTGCACGCTGTGTGCATTTCAGAGAGGAGGAGCGCAGCACCATTCTCTAGTTCAGGTGTTTTCCTTGATTGTGATTTATTAGGACAGCTCAGAGTGTTGGGTGACCGGCTCCTGTGTGCTCCTCCTGGGCTGGTGCTCGTGCTCTCAGCTGTGATATGAAACACATGGCTGCACTGGCTAGGTCAAGATTTTTCCCTGCTTTGTAGTTTCTTTTATGGGTGTTTCCTGGTGTCTGCAGCATGGAGGGTGTAGTTACAAACAGCCTTTAAAGGATCTGGACATGATCAGTGTGCCATATCTATCCACCCTCCCAGGGCAGAGCTCCCCATGTGCTCCATGCCAGTCAGTGCTGGCCATGCTGGCAGAGCTCACCCAGGGAAGAGTTCAACTGAGAGGTGAAAGGAGAAGACCCGCCAATGCCCAGTGACATCTGGGGGATTCACAGTCTTTGCAACTTCTGTGTTCATGCCTCAAGGTCAGGTCAGAAATCTGTCCCCTTTCAGCTCTCAGTTTGTCTAAGTTACGACTGATATTAGTTGAGGATGGCTCTGGTTTGCTTGCTCTGAAGATCTCATGCTGCGTGAACCTGTGCTAGAACTGGCCTGTAAAAGGGGATCACGGATGGGTTATTCCACAAATGTTATTGTCAGCTTCGGGGCCTCATCTCCTTGGCTGTGTGACTCCCATCAAAATGCAGAACTGCAAGGGGCAGGTTTTAACACTGGTAGCCATATAACTTCTGTGCTAAATACAGCACAAAACCGAAGTGGCTGGAGGAGATTGCAGGAAACATACAAACAGAGAGAAATGTTGCTAAAGTCAGAATTAGTCAGCAGCCAAAAAATATGCATCTTTATCAATCAATAAGGCTAAAAATATTGTAGCCATTTGATAGCTGTAAGTGATATATCTCTAAGTAATGGAGATTTTGATCACTGAGAAATCAAGCTTGACAGAGAGCAATTAAGGGACAAGCTCAGCAATCAATAAATGTCCCATGGGATTATAGGTTCACAATGGATCCACAAGATGCAGACTTTTGGGAAAGGGCCTGAGAGGTATGAAGCTAATCCTCATCTGTTCTGCAGTAGCTTATCAATCATAACATCAGGTTGAGCCCTGTGTGCATGGCATTGACAGTCAGTCACTTACATCTTTCCAATAACTTGCATTTTTCACTGGGCTGGTCTTCCCACTTTCTCAAAAAGGTTAAGGGATTGTGAATAATCCTTACTAAAGCCGCAGGTTGGTGGTGGGTAGCTCCCCAGGTATTGTCACTTGACATTAAAACAAAGCTGCTTGTGGAATGAAACGCATCAACACTGTTGAACAGCATCAGTCAATATTGTATTTCTCTTTTACAAACCATTAGAATGCATGCCTGCCGCTGCCAGCAGAGAGATCTAACGAGGACATTTGCTTTCTTAATGGATAATCTCTAATCAGGCTTCCCTTGCACTGCATGTTGCCGCACAGGAAGAAAGGCAGGAAGAAAAATTTGTTGGGATGTGGTGAAAAGGTCACAGTAATCATATTTGCTACTGTGTCAATATGTAAGATTGTCCTGTGCCCAGCCCTCCTTCCTCAAGGCAGTGAACCCTTCGCAGTCATGGAGTGAATTTACAAGTAGCATTCAAGGCCAAGTAAAAGATTTCTAGTGCTACAGGTTTGTCTGAAGGTGACGAGGTGCTTTAGGAAGGGGTCTTTTTTTTTTTTTTTGCTTTAAACACATCGGTATAAACAGAAGATTAAGAGTAGCATGGCTGTGAATATAGTCATATAGTCATATTCATAGCCACTGGACTGTATGTGCCTGGACACATGAGGTTGTATCCTGCTAGTGTGGCATATGAACGGCCTGTCTGGCAAAATAACCACGTTGTGAGGAGGGTAGACAAGGTCACAGCACTGAATCAGGAAAGCACTTGGCTGAATGCTTAAATACTAGTGGGATTTCAATGCGTGCCTTAGTGTTGGCCTTAACTGCAATTTTAAGGAGCTGAAAAAATTCAAAATATTTTATTGATTAAATAAGGTGGGTCTTAATCTTCTATGCAGGCTTAACACCCTTCTGTCAGTGTTTGTGGCTCACATTTTGGGGGACATTTAGGGGAGAGCAGAGAAATGGCAGCCATGGGGCAGTGGGTCACTGCTAGCCTGAGGCAGAAGCAAGAGGACCTGGTGTGAAATAAGCACCATCTAAACTGGATTCGTGGCATAATTGTTTGTAATTATGTCACAAAACCCAGAGGAAAGTCACTGTGCCACTGAGAGTGGATGTCCTTTAAATTCCTTCATAGAGTGATATCAGTCATTTCTGTACTTTACTAAAAGGAGATCAATTAACACACGTTTCACAGGCCACCAAAGTAGGGCCATACAGCTTTATACAACAGTGACTGACAAAAAAAAAAAAGGCCTCGGGGGAGATAGGTTGGACTGATAGGGCAAATTCCATTCTGGACCACCAAAAATGTCAAGGGAGAAAACAGAGCAAGGGGTTAGGTTACTGGTCTATAAATGCTTGAAAGTTCTGGAGAACCTACGTGGCTTACACTTTCAGTTACCCAGTCTGTAAGGGAAATTTATAATTTATAATCAGGAGAGAAGGGGGATTTTATAACCTGCTATCAACCTGTGTTCTTGGATCTGGAAGGGCAGGGTCAAGGGAGACTCAGTGGGTGGCACTTCGTGAAGTCACACCAGGTTAGCTCCTTAGCATGTCAGGCTGTCAGCCAAATTTGTCTCCAAAACTTCCTGGTATACTGCAATTCTTTCAAGCTCCTAACAGCAAAAAAAGGTAATAAAAACAAGGACCTAATATGCCTGATTTATTGTTTTCTGATCATCACATATTTCTCACCAGACAGTGAGGAGAGCTTTTTTTTTTGCTCAGCACCTTGTTATAAGTGACAGGCTGTAAATACTGTCAGGAAAGTTTAAATACATAAAGCAATGACACAAAGCACTGTCTCCTAGTTTCAGGACAGCATTAGCAGATTTGAAAAAACGAACTTGGAATTTTTCATACTTAAGGTCTAAGTCATACAAGAGTGGTCCTTTAAAAAAATAAATGGGCCTGATCGTAAATCTTGCATCACTTTAGACCTATTCATTTAAAAATACCTTAGCTGAAGGCTGTGGATGGCAGAGTGATAGAGTTATTCAGGTTGTAAAATAATAACCTGCTTTTCAATCATAATCTTAGATCATTAATGGTGGTTGGAATGGCCTGTTTGTAACCCGATGATGACATAAATAAATGAAACCCCTCTGGAAGCATGAAGGCACTTATTAAAAGGTTTTCCATGAGCTCTCAGGGCCAGGGGTTGTTTTTCTTAATTATTGCCTAGCAACACAACATGTTGCTTTCCAAAAACAAGCACTCATTTTAAAGCGCAGCACCGCAGCCGCTTGGAAAGAGATGTCTCTCCTTCCTTTCAAGAGGCTCAATACTCTCTGCATGTTAGGGGAGAAACCCATGGAAACTCTCAACAGTCCAGAAAAAAGGATGGAATAAGGCAAAAATAATTACAAACTTTAAAGAAAGAAAAGGAAGAATCCAGGGAGCTACAGGCCAGGCTGTTTAAGTTGTGTCGCCTGATGAGCATTGGCGCAAGTGAGCTATTTGTAAGGAAATGGTAGGAAAAAAGTAGGAGCTGATATAAATCTGTGAGGAGCAGGTCTTGCCAGTCTGAGTAACTTCCTGTTGTATTAGTGTAACCAGCCTTGTTGGTGAGGGAAGTTGAAGGTTGGTAAGGCTTCTGCAAAGGTCTGTCTGCAATCTGGGTCTCTTGTACTAAAAATATATATATTTTTTTAAGAGTGCATTTCTTAAATTGCAGATGGCAATAAGCTGATTAGGGTAACAAGTACAACTGAGGAAAAACTGCAGAAACACTTTGGAAAAAACAACAGATGCAGTTCCATATGGGCACAGCCCTAGACATAGCCTGGACTTACAAATTGCCTGTATCACGATGGAATTGTGTTATTATTATAGTCAAAATATATAGCAGACTTCATAACAGTGTGCGTGATCAGCGGCATTGACTTCAGGCCATATGAAGCAGTTTATCTGCCCAGCTCAACATGGAGAAGACATCAAGTGAAACGGTGCATCTAGTTTGGTGCATCATGCTTAAAGAAAGATACAGAGCAATTACCGAGAGTCTTGAGAAAGCAATGGTAGTGGTGAGAGCTTTAGAAAACTTGACCCTTGTGGAAAGGCTAAATGAATCAAAGTCTCTTCTAGCCTGTAATAATATCAAAATATATCACTTCTGAAGCAGAGCTTTTGGAACTAATGCCGTTCATCTCAGATTGACCTTGCCATGCAGCACAGTGTAAAAGCTCACTAGGGGCTGTGCAGACTGATGGTGTTGAGGAAGAGGTATTTCTCTACTCAAAGGTTTTCACATAACGTTCTGTTTTTGCAAGGCCAAGGCGGAGATGGTGCCAGTGCTGCCCCAGAGCTGCCTGGGACCATGTGGGACAGGGCGCTTGCTCTCCTGCACAGCCTCATACTGGGCACCGCCGGGGCTCTGAATGGAAATGCCCTCCTTGCACCCATTTTCCTTTACAGTCAACACCCAAACTAAACCACAAAAGCAATAGGGCTAATCACAGGGATGACATAGCAGAATAAATATGTATGTCTCATTGCAATTTAAAGGAACTGCTTTTCTGGAGGGAGGATTCAGGGGCGGGTATGTGCTACTGGTGCATCACTAATGAAAAGTTGAGCTCTTCATTAAAAAGATTTGTTCCTTCATTATTAAAAATCCTTGCTTGTGCTCCCAGTTGCAAGCAAAGGTCTTCAACACCAAAGCGCTGGCTCTGTTTTTGACAAATGTGCCCTAGTGTTGTGCTTGTGGTCATGCTTTGTTATAAATTGAACTTTCATGACTAATTTTGTAGCAATTTGCATTTTGAAGTCAGGAATCATTTTACTGCTATCAGAAGCTGGAGGATATGGCAGAGTGACGATGTCAGTGTTCACCTATTCACTGATCATTACTTTTGTGATTTTGTTTTTTCATTTTGAAGCACCTGCAGCTATGTTATTACATAAGAATCTCATTTTTAAAATGAAAATAGAGAAGAAAAGGAAAACATGTTTCTCACTGGCAAGAACTTGAACATTTCAATTGCAATGTTCCTTGTAATCTTAGAAAAAGGAAGGTAAGTAAAAATAAGTCATTATTCAATAGCTTCAATTTTAATATATTTTGTAGTCATCATTTATGAACTAATTGGCTGAATTGGTATTTTGGCAGTCTGGATTATGGTTTCTAAACCACTGTGCTCAATAGAACTGCAATTTCTTTTTCAAAATAAAAGAATAAATGTGCTACTCCCAGATTATTGGAAAAATGAACCCTGTCTCTTATTTATTTATTTATTTAGAAAGCACATACAGCAATGCATGGAAAGGGGAAGAGAGATGAAAAACAGGTGAGCATACAAATCCATTTCAAAAGAAATAGTGAGACACTTCCCAGATGATTAGTAGTACATCAGTCTATGTGAGCTTTTAAACTGTTGTACCTCTAGATTAAAAAAAAAAACAAACCACAGAGAATTTCTGAAGAACAAGGTAAATGTCTATATCTCAGAAATCCCACCACAATCAACTTGTAGGCAACAACGTTTTTGTTGTTTTTATTCCTGATGTTTCCTCAAAGGGGTCCTTCCCACTCACGCTATGGTTTCTTTCCTCAGTGTCCTCCTCTGGTGGCAAGTGAGGATACTTGTGAATGACGATTTCCCCTTCGTTCTTGACCTTTTTTTTAACTTCTTCTGGTGCTTGAGTGAAATTCCAAGCTCCTCCATGATAGCGTTGAAAGACAGACACTGGGGGAACATGGAAGCGGTGTTAAACATCTTTCTGGTAGAGTTCAGCCCTACGCTCTGCACAAACCATGTCTTTTACAATAAACACAAGCCTGAAATCTTAATGGTAGGGCTAGGAGGCTTCCCTGGTAAATCAATCGCCCAGCTTTGAATCAATCCTCTGATGTACCGTAGTTGTAGTTGGCAATAGTAGTTTTGCCTAATTTGCCTTCCACTGAAATTGGTTCAGCTTTGGTTTAAATCCAACTATGAATCTTTCTGAAATTCTACCCAAACAAACACATTTAGGATGTTTGTGAGGGGCTTCAAATCATAAAATGTCCACTCTTTTTTCAGTAGGTAAGTTTCCTCCTGACTTTCAAACAAAACCAATGTTTACTTTTAAACTGTGTGTACTTTATCCAAAATTTGCTAATACTAAAGAAAATAAAACCATTCTTGAAGATTTCTTTGTGGGTTTGCTATTTTCCCCTCTTGAAATTAACAGACATTTCTAAAATGTAGCACATTCCTCAGCGCTCATCTTTCTTTGGAAAGAATCTTCTTCAAATAATGTGTGAGAGAAATTACCACAAGAATGAGGTAGCTGAATAGCTTAGAAAGAAAGCAGAAATCTTTTCTTTTCTCCTTTCTTTTTTTTTTTCTCTGATGAACACAACATTAACAAAGACATTTCAGGTAAGTGGAAAAATCCTTTAGAATAATTATATATGACACACAAACACACACAAAAGAGGCTTTAAGTGGAAGTATCTAGGAATGGAAAAAAAATGCTCCATACCAATATATATAAATAGATTATTTATATATAAAATGAACTGAGGGCGGTAGTGTGAAACACAGCTTTAACACACCTTACCTTAATCATGTGGAATAAGCCCTTCCTACCAGACTTTCTAGAATTCAAAACTGATTATCTTTAAAACTAGTTGAAAAAATAGTATTTTCAACTGACAGAAACAGTACACAGATATATTTCTTTATGTCAATTATAAAGTCTCTTCTAGAATGATACAACTGCAAGATGAGCAGTACTCAGGTCTTAACCAGTCAATTGTAATCTCAGAATGACACAAGGCTAAAAATTTAAAATTGGATATGTTATTGGAAGAGGTAGCTAACTATTGCAGAGGGATATTTTCAAATGCAGAAGCCATCATGAGGGTAACCTGGATCAGGATTAAATCATTTGTCTAAGGTGGAAAGTGAATTCCAGAGCACTGAGTCTCACACTTTGTGCTTCTTCTTAGCCAGCATAAAACGTCTGTATGAAGTACTTAGCCCTGACTCTGCAAATCAAAAGAGCTCAAGAGATCAGGAAAGCAATGTGCATGCATTTTCAATGTATATTTTCTTCCATATGTCAATATGTCCATTTGTGATGTGGGCTGAACATAGAGTAGGAGTCTATAGTATGTTAAATGTATAGCAGCAGGTGGGGCAGGTCTTATCCTAATACTGAAGTTATTTCTATATTGCTTGGGGAAGGCTTTTTGTAGGGAGTAGCACCATATACTTTCAAGCTAATAAAAGTACATGCTCCTAACTGGCTGGCTTGACATAGATAATTTCTCTCTACTATCTTAATTTTAATTGGCTTTTGAAATCTAGATTACAAAGTGATTCCAGAACTCCATGGCAAGTAAAAGTGGGACTATACTAACTATTTATAGACTTGGTAAACTTTATTTTTGTTTTCTTTATCTATTACTCCCACTAACCTATATGTTGTGTATGTGTTTAACAAAAGCCATCAATCACTGTAGCGTGTATGTAGGGATGACTTCTGCAGATGCAACAGTGAGTTCTGCTGCGTTACCTTAATATGCTTGCATTTGCATTTTCCAAACTGATTCATATTATTCAGACTGCAGAGTTAGCATTATGTTCTCCTAATTTCATATCAACAAAATAGTCTGATGAAGGTCGTCTTACGTGTCTTACATCATGTTTGAAATATAATGATTAAGTCTGTGTAGTTTTTAACATCTGAATACTTGTTTTGTGAAGTGCCCAACTGGTTTCACTTCCAAGGTTGTCATTAGTTTCTATATGTAGACTCTTTTTAAAGAAATGTTACCAAAAATACTTGAAGTTATTCTTAGGAATGGCTTTGGTCTCTAGATATTGTCTCCAGAGAAGTAAAATTTTGCCTAGTTGGACACCAATATCATTTACATCTAAAACTGAATTTAAAAACCCTTAGTGCTTCTGTTCACAGTCTTTCCCATAAACCGATCAAGTTTATTCATGCAGGAAAGCATATATAGAGATAGAAGCTTATATATAGATATATATATAGTCTTAGAAGCTGTCTATTAGCCCAACCTGGCAATGCAAAGCTCAAGAAGGATGATCTATGAAAAGAGAGGACAAAACACAAATGCTCAAAATCTGTGAGAATGGGCTTCACTATCATACAAAAACAGTGGCTGGGCAAAGGGAAAGGAAGAGAGCTTACAATGATAATGTCCTGAGTCTTGCAGCTTTATAAAGCCACTTTCTGGCTTTATAAAAGCATGAAAGCAGTTTTAGGGTTATGCTACATTTGCATTTTGAGGAAAACAAACTGCCATGGCGATGAAATTTCCCATTTTGAAGCAAAGAATTACATGTAGAATTAAGAACTTGGACTGACCCTTCAAAGATATTCCAAAAGTTAGGGACGTAACTACAAATCCGATAAAACATTTTAGGCACATCTCTACATTTGACACATTGGAGAAAACCAGCTGGAGGTGGCAAATGTTAAAATCCTGAGAGATGTGGTGCTTTCTCTGTCTATGTCTCTGCCTTCAAACAGAGCTTCAGATAGTCCAAAAGTGCAATCTGGGAAGATACTTCGAACTCTCAAGGGTTTGGCTAATCGCTCCGAAGGGCAGTTCTGCATGAACTTTCTCATGAGGTCTAAGAAACAGCATAAAATCCAATTTATCTCCAAGCTTGGGTGTACATCACACTTCACTGGTTCATGGCCCCACAGCAAAACAGAGCTTTTCAAGCAAAGCTCTCATTCCAATGTGTGTGCCATGCAAAGCAGGATCAGGAAACTGAACACCCAGGCAAAAATTGGAGCCTGAAAATTTCAAGAGCAGAAAACTGTCAGCGATACAAAGTATGAGCTCCGTCTGAATGCTGATTTACTTACTTAGGGCTTACAGGAAAAACGATGGACAGGAAATACATTGCAGAATCTCCCAAGATACAATCTGAACAGTAGCATGTGTGGAGTACAATTACAGTATCTTTTATAAAGGGTATGATAAAATTATCATTTCATTTAAAAGAATAATATACTGTTCTATTAACATCATGTTCCGATAACCCAATTGAAAAGGTTTCTTCAAAAAGCCATTTTTACATGCTGTAAGTCCACTTTTGAGATATCCCTGAGAATGAAACCTAAGAACAGGGTAATACATTTAACATTGTGCTTTTAATCATCTTGACTTTCTCATTCTAGTCATGTTGAAATGTTGCAGTATGTGGCCTGTGAGGCTAAAAGGGAATGACATCATTTTAAAATATAATAGGTTTGGGTCTGCTTGGGATTGGAGGCTCTTCTCTTTGCCCTTTGGTCATTTCAGCAGGCCTTAAAAGCTTGCCCATGAACCTCTCTCATCCTTCCTTGCACTCCATACAGAAGACTGTGTTAAGCTTTGTGATAGTTATAGATTTAGAATTTGAAAAATGTCAAAAATAAAAAAAAAAAGAAAAAGAAACAAGACTGAAAAAAGAATCCATGGTCAATCTTTATGAGTCTGATCCTAACATCACCAGGCTACCTTTGAGGACAAGAATTTCAATTGCATTGTTTTAATACCTAGCAAAAAAACCCCAAACAATCAGAAAAGAATAGTGTGCTGTGCTGGACCTGAGAACTATGAAAATCAGTAAATCAGGTTTTATTCTGAAAAATAGGAAAAAAAACTGACTGTCTCAGGCACAGACAAGGAACTGCAGAAATCAGGATTTTTCCCTCTGCAGTGTTCTCATTACGGTAATAGGACCCACAGTTGGGACCCTGACATATGCCTTCTGCTGGGAGCAGAGCCATTTGTTGTGCCCAGTGCACTGGAGATAAAAGGTACAGAATAGTTTCTCCAAATAAGCAAACTGCTGTTGCAGCACATTAAGAATCTGTTTGCGTATTCTGTCAAACAGGATAGATATCAATGGATATCAGACTGTGTCTGAGGAGACCACTAATTGAAGCACTTTAAACTGTCAGAGTCTATTGAGCAACTGAACAGTGAGCACCAAACGCCTCACAGTAATCCACGCTTACTGTTTCTCAGTTTCCTGTTTGGCAGAAAACAAAACAAAACAACAAACAAACAAACAAAAAAACCCAGTAAATTTACCTGCCAGCCTTGCCAACCATCTAAACACTGATGGGACTGCTCAGTGGAGGCATAAGTGGCCACAGACATATGTGGAGTTGGGGTTATGGCCTGCAGTGGATGGGATCAATTTGACATTCAGAGAAGAAGGGAAATTTGCAGGCTTGGCAACTTCACAAAAAAAAAGCTTTCTTTTTTTTCCCCCACAAGAAACTCACTGAACTCACTGAGACTGGGCACTTCATTTCTTCTCTCCCTTCTCCTCCTCTTCCATTTCCAAATTACTCAGGAGGTGAAGACTTACTATTCGAGGCAGAGGGTGATGACGCAAGTACCCAAAGCTATGCCAGTGCTTAACGGAAATACTAATCTAGATGCTGAAAGACCTGTTTGCAGTCATGTTCCTTGTCCACCCCAGTCTTGGCTTTCTGAAATTGCTTTTGTTTTTCTCATTCTTGTCTTGTCTCATCCTTCCTCCCTCATTCCCCCTGCACCTTTGCCTACTTAGATGCCTGCAAGGTCAGGAACTGCTGCTGAGGACGGAGAGGCACGCTGACTCTAGCCAAACCAACCTACCTGTGGCTTGGGGCTAATGTAGTCATCATCCCTTTGCTTTCCAAGATGGTGTGACTACTAAGTGGTTTTTTAATAAACCTCTTTGTAGCTAGGTGTGATGTTCCATTAGGAATCATGAGGAGCTGCTTTGCAACTCCCACAGGCAAGCTGCAGTCTGCAATAATGTGATGAAACTGTCCCTAGCTTTGGGAATTACGTGGCACGAAGGAAAAATCACTTTTATCAAGAATGTGGCTGTTTCCCTGGCAGATATGGAAATGTTTGTCCCCCAGGTGACATCAATGAAAACGTTTCTCCAAAAAGTGACAGAAACTTTCTGGATTCGGTGTTCATCTAAACAGTGATTAGAAAATCGGTTGAAGTTGTGACTCAGAGGAATTCTTGAGTGGAGCAATGATAAAGATAAGCACATTAGTAATTTTCCTTCTCCTCTGAGAGCTCAGAGAAACTGGTTTTAATTAGCTTTAAGTTTCTTCAACAAGGAAACTGCAGACAAAAGTGTTTTCTTGAGCTGGGGATAAAGAAGATCTAATGTAGGTCTTTGTTCTTAAGAAGGCTCATTTAATGAAGAACTGAAGCTTTCAAGACTCTATTCAAACAAGCTAAAACACCATTTTGAGCGAGACAATTTCTCACAGTGTCTGGAGTGGGACATAAACACTCATGTACACAGATGGACACAGGCAGAGAAGAATTGGTGTAGCCCAGCTGTGAGCAGTCCATCTTAGTCACAAAAAATGGTTAAGCCCATGAAGCTAATGAGATTAATGTCAGCCTAAATAGCCTTGATCAAAAATAGTAAAATAGAGGGAAAACATGAGTCTCAGTATGTGAAAGACCCTACTGCTTTTTTTCACAAGTCAGGTACAAACAAACCAATTCAAGAGAGCCTTGCTGGAGCGCTGCAGCAATCGAGGCTGAAAGCATGCACTAGAACGAGTCTCCAAACTGCAGTAGAGTCCAGAAATGGCTGCTCAATAAAATAGATCATTAACTTGTGTCACAAGAAGGAACTGCAGTATGAGAGAAAACCTAAAGTAGGTTTGAAGGGTAGGAAATGAATTGGCGAAATTGGAAGAAAGCTGGGATGTAATGAAATGCAAAGGTAATAGGTAATCAGGTTTTCAAACCAAGGCTGCTCACCTTGGTTCATGACATCGTATGAGCTGGGATTTGGATACATTTTGTACATCCCGAATTACAGTCATATATTTTCCAGTGGCAACAGCAGATCCAATCTGCTGTCTCCTGCCCTGAAAGTTCCCAGATCAGCTGAGAACTAGCATAAATGAAATCAATCCTTCCAGGATATAAGAAACATATCAGTTTCCTACACAGAGGCTTTCTCATGCACTTTAATATGCACAACAGCTTTACAGCTGAATATATATTGAAATCTGGATTTTTACTGGCAGTTATGTCATAACAGAGTCTGCTATGTTAGAAAGCCTTTTGGAACACCAAAAATTGCTCAAGCCAAGTTAGTTTGTGAAAGGTAGAGTATATAGTGGGGGGTGCCTGCGGGTGCTTTTCTTGAATAGGTTCTTGAATGTTAATGGTTACACGGCATAAAATTTAATTGATAGATATGATCTTGTGGTATGATAGTTACTTGGAGGCTTTGTTTAATGAATTTTAAATGGATGAATTAAAATTCATTAAATATTGACACTGGGAATAAGATATGCCAGCTAAAAATCTCTGGTTGTTTATAGCAGGGGTTCAGAAAGTTAATGGAGCCCTGCAGGTTATTTTCTGAGGTTTATAAAGAACAGCCTGGCCCACTTGCTGAATGCTTTTACAGAGACCAAGGAAAATATTTCTCCATGCTTTTAGTAAAAAAGACTGCTGTGGTTTTGCTTAGGTTTGGCTGAAGATGAAAAGGGGGTAAATAATCTTCCTTACCTAAAAATACTGAATTACCACATGATAAGATGACAATTGTACACAGACTGTCTTAAATCTCTAAATCTATTAGTCTATTATTACACTCATTCTTTGCTGTATGTGTAATGGTATATGTGATATGCATCTAAACTGCCCAGATTTTCAGATTCTGGCAATCTGTATTAGATAATCTTATTTGCTGCTGAACTAAGAGACCTTTTGAAGTCATTAACTATGTGTTGGTAAGCACAACTTTTCTCATCAGGTGCACTTTTTAAGCTTAATGCTTCCCATCGGACACACCTTTCTTCTTTCCTGACTATACAGTGTGAATTGAGGGCTGTGTTCGAATCCCTCGCTCCTCTCGGATTAACTTGCCACAGTCTAACTCCGTGGATAATGTGGTGCCAGAGGTGGAGTTGGACGGGTGGGTTTGCTTACACTGTAGTCCGTAAAAGAAACAAAAGGCCTTGCATGCAAGAAAAAAAATGGAAAAGATGATAAATAAATGAAAGAAGTAAAAATCTGAGAATTTAAATTAAATTAAAATTAAACATTAAGAATTAAAAACAAACAAACATGAGAATGACATTCAAAAGCTTTTTAAATCAAAAGAAATATTGTTTTTCGAAACATATATTATAGATTGCATTCAACTTAGGTTTCAGATTAGCTTTGTGATAGCGTACACTGTATAGTGTTTGTCAGCTAAGATTCTTATGCCACTTGAATAAAAATAAAACAAAATGAGAGAAATCAAGACGTCATACTGATATCACCAGTGTGACTTCCTTCTGTACAGTCACTTCCACATGAAAATTTAGTTATCACATTAACTTAATTAAAGATATTCGTTTTGATGAGATATAGTCTGTAATCGACAACATGTCACTGTGACAAGATAGTAGAGTGTTAACATACACAGAAAGTGCATATGTATATATAGATTTTCCTGAATACTACATCATTCACCCCAAGTATTGCTAAGTAAGCTAATAATCTCCTCATAAAGCTTCAGGTCTATTTTAATGTTGATTTCAGAAATACGTTGCCCTTTCCAGTCTCCCGAAGAACTCCTGACAGAACCTTCATTTTAATTAATTCATTTTAAAATTAAAGATTTTAATTTCCTACATTAGATCTCTAAAAGTTATCTGAATAAAACAAGATGAATAAATGAATAAATAAATAATCATGAATAATCATGAATAAAACCAAGATCTGGATATGTTCTTTGAGCATTTAGCACTAAAACTGCTCTATAGCGTTAAAGTGCTAAATGGAAATCCAGCAGCACACTGCAAAATGCATCCATCATTTCTCTCTGGTTTATTCCAAGGCAGGGACACCTTGATTAATAAGGCCTGCAGAACTGCTCCACATGAGCCACATCTGCCACTCGTACATGGTGCCATGACTGTAGCGATGGTTTGCTCCAGCACCGGCATGCGCCCGTGTGACGGAGCCTGCATGGTCAAGAACTCATCTCTTCTGCAGCATACAGCAAGAGCCAAGACCCATGACATTAGCATTTGCTCCAAAGTAAGCAATTTTCTGGAAAAGGAGATACTAGGTGGGAGTCATCTCACTTCCTTTCAGTGGTCTGAACAGCGAGGGTGCAGTCAATGCCTATTGGGAGCCCTTCTCAGCAGCATGGTGATTACTGCAGCGGGATCCATCCCACCCAAAAGGTCTGAAAGCAAGAAGTCCTCCCAAGCCCCAAGACCTGGGTTGCCAGCTTTTTTCAGCCAGGTGCCAGCACCACTGTCTGTGGTTTGGGCCGTCTGTGGACCAAACTGCTCCTCTCAGACCAAGTTCAAAACACTCTTCTTCTCCTCCCACTCATCCCCATGGCCTTTTTGAATTTTTTTTTCCCACTGGTCATTTCTGTCATCATCCTCACAGGGTTACTTAGATGGTTAGAGTGAATTGCCCACTGAAGAGCTTCTAACTGAAGTTAGGAAATCACCTCATAGAGATTAGCTTGAGCCAGTAACCTGGAACCCATAGTGAATGGGTTGCTGATCCCTACAGTAAGCCCTGTCACTGTGGACAGGAGCTGAGCAGATACAGTGTTTGAGTCAAACAGGACCAGATCAGAGTCCAGGTCATGGCCAGAATCAGAACAGTGCCAGGGATGGCAGCCAGACTAAGAAGCTCTGAGCACAGCTTCATGAACTGGCTCATGTTACTGCTCATGTCTTGTTTCCTTTGCAGTGTATTCAGTGGTTCAATAAACTGATGTTTGCACCCCATTTTAATGATTGACTCTATTTCGCCAAGTGCTGTAATATTCAGGGCATGATTAATACACAGCATTTTCTTTGTTTTCCCTATGCCTTTTTATTCATTGTGCTTCCGTGGAGTTTTACATCCACATTTTCTTTGAATCCACAATTCTATTGTAGCATCCATCACCTTTCAGCAAGCCTCCCTGCTTTTAAGTGCACATTTTAACATAGCATGTGCAAACAGCTACCTGGAAAAGAAATGCTTTCTAGAGCAAGAGAAAAATTGCACTTGGGGATTTAGAAATATATTCCTGCTGTTATTCAAAGGGCTGGTGCTAAAACCACATAGAGAAATCCAGCTCTGTGTTTATTTCCTTTCAAGGTAATTTATACCTGAAGTCATAAAGATCAAGCAGAAACTTTGAGAAATTAATTGGAATTGTTCTGCACTGCTGTACTAAACAGCACTAATTGGATTGTGGATGAGGTACTACCCTAGTCTTATTAATAAATTATTTGTCTTTACTGCCAGGACCTATGGCAAGAGTTAAGCAATGCAAAATCTTCAGCTCAGCTCTGTAGAGAGCTTTTTAAAAAGAGACTTTTAATGCAGTCACCTCCACATCCACCAACCTCAGACTTCCAGAAACAGAAGCAAGCTGGAAATGGATGACTTACCTGTTCAATGTCGCTGTTTTTCCTTGATTTATATATAAATTCACCAATGGCTACAAATACGGAAAGAACAAGCCCTGCAGCAAGCACTATAAAGATGCCCCCAATATTTTCCACCCCGAGAGCGCTGGCCTCTTTGCTGTCCTCCTCAGGGCAGCCGTTGCCTCGCCACCACTTCTCCTTCATCATGTGCAGCTTTCCCTCCTCCTGCAGCTGCAGAATGGCGATGGTGATTTTGTCTCTGTACGGAGACCCTGCAAGGCGAGAACGAGACCTTTCAGCGAGACATCAGAAGCAGAAGTGCACCCTTAGCACAAGACTGATTATTCCTGCTAGAAAGTCCTGGTTTCTATTCAGCTGGAAGGCAGGAAGAGATCTTCTGGTGTCTGCCCTGGGAACCAGAAAGCAGAAGGCTCCTTTGGTGTGTTTTTTTTTTGTATGGGAATTCATTATAATTTCTAGGGTCTCCTATTGAGGCTTATTTAAGCCTTGGCAGTGGATTTTCTCACTAAATAATTCTTCCATACCATGTTGGAATATTGCTCTGAGCATCCTTTGAGACCTCCAGCTTTGCATCTCCCCTATTTACTCCAACATCTGTTTATTTTTCCTACTGCATGTAAAATGAGTAGTTGTTCAAGAAAACCATCAGTGAATCAAATGCATGCTCTTCTCTTTTGTACCTGCATATGCCCACTGCTCCACTTCGACTGCCTTCGAGCTTGTAACTATGCAAGCTGGATTGGTCTTTTTGTGTGTGTGTGTGTGTGCCTTGCAGTAACATAAGCACTGTGAGCTGAAAAGAGTAACCATTTCTCTCTCTCTCTCTCTTTTTTTTCTTCCATTCTTTTTTTTTTTTCCAGATCAATAGCTTGCTGAGTGATGCGTCTTCAGGCTGAACAGTATTAATGGGCCTGTACAGCATCTGGCAAATGGTGAGGTCAAGGCTGGGCAGTTCAATCTGTTCAGATTTGCTTCTTACGCTCTGTTCTGTCTGCCCCTCTTCCAAAATTTCTGCTCCCTACGATTCAGTTCAGTCAACAGCTTTTGGAGAAGCCCAAGGCTGGAGCCCTGCAGGAGAGCAGAGCAGAGGCTTCACCCCTCATCCCGTTCTGGAGCTGTGCATGGCGAAGGGAGATTGCTACCAGTTAGCTTTAGCCATGGTGCAGGAAGCTGACGATAGCAGTACTGTTGATGACTATAACTGGCAAGCAGAAGTTGTTTCTGGCATTGAGAGAGGTACTTTTCTTCACGGGACAAGGGTTTTAGGATAGCAAGCAGGAGAGGGTTGGGAGAAAGGCCACAGGACGCTAGGGTGTGTGTGTTCCCAGACCCTGCTGTGATGGGTTTTCTGTGGTTGGAGCTTTTAATACCCAGACCTCAATGCCCCCACTGTGGCCAATTCTAGCTCTGTGTAGCTAACTACCTTCCTCTGCTTTAGCACATTAACGAGACTACTTTCTTCAGCTGTAATTCCAAAAAGTCACATTTTGTCACAAATTAAAGTCGTGACAATTCTCAGTGTGCTCAAGGTAAACAAGCTTTAAGGCAGAATGTGGGCTACAGTTTCAGTGATAGCTTGGTACACGGCAATGCAGGCACTTAGGGAATTCTCACTAAGGAACACTTTTGTATCTTTATGCATCTAAATAGCCTTGGAAATTCAGCCTCACAGTTTCATTTGTCTTTCTTATGCGTCTGTGCAGGACACTATTAAAAATAATTGCACCATGAACACAAGTCCCCCTCTGTGCTTTACATTTCCTTAGCCTGCAGCATTGTCTGAGGAGAAGCAATGTGGAAAACATTCCCCTTCTTCATTTGTTGTGCCAACATGCAGCTATTTTTCAGCATATCCTATTGCCAGCATTAGGACATGCTGTGACCACAGATGCCAAGAGACATGTGTCAGATTATAAGGAGTCCATCTGGGAAGCCAGCAATCAGCAGCCACTGCTTTACGTAGCCAGCTTTAAAAGGAAACTATGCCTGCTGCAAGAATAGATGATTTCCATGCATGATGCAAAACCAAGCACAATAGAAATCAAAACAGAAACACTTTCAAAATTGTCTTGAATTATTACCACTCAAAACAGCAATATCTCTTACAAGGGAAGATCAGAATTTTTTCCACTGTAGGAGAGGTTTGTCCTCCTGATAGCTGGATTTTTTTAGGCTGTAGGACCCATCTATCCTCCCTCGTCTGAAAAGACATAGCCGTTAAGTATTAAGTGAAGGAACCTGAGTCATGGAGCAGGATTTGTGGGGATGTTCATTCTTTCTTGCAATGTTTATGTTGCCAGCAGGATTATCATAATTCATCTTGAGGGTAGCAGGTACATCTATATTTCCATGCGTACTTTTAAAGTTTGTCAAGCGTGCATGGAGCACTGGATTGGCAATATTTCACCGGTGAGCACTAAAACTACACACAAATCCATCCCAACATCTCTTTGCATATTCCACACATCATTTATGACCTCTGAGCTATTAACAGCCTTCTACTCAGGCCAAGAAATACATCTATGCACTTTCCTAGCAGTCTCCCAAGTAAAGGGTAGTGGCATTAGTGTTACAATTACTTGCATCAGCACTGTCAGTGATAGCAGAAATTAATATCTGTCTTGACACTTATAATAACGCTGCTTTCTTCAGCTGGATTCCTCCCAGGATGACATTTTCCACAGATTTTACTTAGAGGTGCCTTTTACAGCAGTTCTTTCAGAATGCAGGAAGCATGTGATCAAGCATGACTGCAGATTTTTGACTAGTAGCATTCTTTGCCAAGTATCTAATGCAAAACCCTCAATTTTGTGTCCCATGAGCTGATTAACAAACAGAAATAAGAAACATAATGTTTGTTGAAACAACTAAACCCCTTTCATCCTTCCTCAGCACAGTGAGAGTTAGCCTATATCTGCAATTTTTAACTTGCAAAGGTTCCTTAGATAAATAAAGTGATACATTTTCTCTATTCATAGAAGAACTTCTAAAAAAAATCTCCTTCCTGTTTTTCTGGTTGCTTAGCGGTGATTGTATTCAGCTCATTTGCTGGAAATTTTGAAGTGAAAGGCATAGATTTTGCTGCTACAAAATAGCGAGTTGTGCATTCTCCTGAAGGAATAAATGCAGACTAGTTAAAGACTTGCTGAAACTTTGATTTTAAGGATCTCTGACAAGTTTCTCTCTCTCTCTCTCTCTCTTTTTTTTTTTTACATGCAAATTCTGCATTGTAATAGTCTTGAATGTTACCAGGGAACAACAGAGGGTCCACATGAATAGTGGCAAGGTCTTGGTAGCTTATCTTGCTTACAGAGTCAATCCTGAAAAAAATTAAGATGCCTGATATCACTGAAATCATTTATTCAAAGAGTTTGGAGGTATCCATTTCCCGGAATTTAGCTGGCTTTCCTTAAGAAAAAAAAAGGCATATTTATCATACAAGAAACATCTTATAAATATATCTCACAGCTGTATTGCCAATGTATGCACTCTCTCTGAGGATTACCATCTGTTCCAATTATTTCTTCATTGTTCTTGGTTTAAAGTGTGGCAGCTTTATAACTGCATTGAAACTCTTGCCATTTTTTTGCTTTGTATGGGGAGATTTTAGCTTTTGTATAATTTTCCTCAGAGAGAGAAGGTTGTTCTCACATGTGTCGTGAAAAAAATATTCTTAAAATATCATCTGCATGACAGCGTGTCTAAGGTACTCAGCAGCACAAAGAATCACAGTGGTGTTCTTCCTCCTCTATTTAGATCTGGTCTACAGAGCAAATGATTGACCAGACACTTTATCTGTTATATCTGTTAACACCAGTTAATTCCTCTGAAACAGAAGAATTCCATAGGTACTGAGAGAAGGTGGTGGCATAGTAAGTGTATATGTGAGCAGGATGGAGAAGTATATTAAGCAAGAAAAAGCTCTGGTTGCCCAGTCCTGAGCAGTCAGAGGAACCTTGTCTTCAAAAAAACAAAAAAAAAAAAACAAAAAAAAAAAAAAAAAAAGAAAGAAAGACGCTCTAATTGTAAAGAATTAGCAAAGTGTTGAAAAGGACGCTGGCTGTGCTAAAAATGATCTCCTGGAAAATCTTCACACTGACAGGGAATCTTAAGACTCTTCTTACTTCAAAATACTGAAATCCTTGATGCAGGTGCATAATTTTGCAATTACTTCTCGTGTGCAACACTTTCATATTGTTCTGGAGTCATTAAGTAAACAGAAGTGGATACCTTTTCATGCAACTTTTGTTGAGATGCATATGCTGGACATAATATTAATTTTGCCCACTTCCATTTTCCCTGGGATGCTACTTGACTTCTCAAACCCAACTGAATTTCACTAGAAGACCTTGCACGTCAAGCAGCATAGAACGATACCCAGTGGGTTTTGACTAGGGTGATCCAGAAGGCAAGCAACTCACCCGAGTTCTTTCTGCACCAGTCTGCACTATAATCCTCCTTCTTGTTTACAGAGATTGCTTGCAAATGAAGGGGCTGCTCGAGGTGAGACAAGTAGAGCTGTTTTGCCTAAAATGAGGCTCCTGGGTCTGCTTTGGTAAGGAACTGGTCTGAAAGACTGAGGAATGATTCAAAGCATCTTACCAATAGGGGTTCCCACACCGTAGCCTTTTGAATCGATGAGCCCCCCGATCTGGGTGAGATTGCAGTTTCTCTGAGTCACATACTCTATGCTGGTTGACTCCATGAGCAGCGCGTAGTCTGTCGTGAGCACACGCTGGATTCCCTCGTCGTTGTTCTTCACCAGCGCTGTCTGCTGCCGACTGCTCATGAACGCCCACATCTTCTCATATGTTGATATTTTGGATTTCTAAGAAGGGAAAATGAGGACATAGAATCACTCCAGCGCCCAGATTACACTAGCAAAATACTCCTCAGCCTGTCATTATGAATGGTGCCAAGAGCATCTCTTGAATGAAAGAGAACTGGTGAAAGGGCTTTCCTTCCCACAGCAGTTCTCTCTTCTTGCTGTGCTTTGTGCTGAGGACTGTCTTTTTCTGCATTCTCTGTGGTGCCAGGAACTTCATTACTGGCAGGACTGTGGAGTACTTTGAAGTTTTTTGGGCTAATGCTGTTTCATGGATTACAGCAAATGACTACACATAACCCAGCTAAATTAGTACAGCTGGATCCTGTTG
Organism: Crypturellus tataupa; assembly: GCA_034781795.1. NCBI lineage: Eukaryota > Metazoa > Chordata > Aves > Tinamiformes > Tinamidae > Crypturellus > Crypturellus tataupa. The sequence continues at coordinate 737,568 of JAWLRI010000285.1, forward strand.
CACTCAGCAGCTTCTGCCTTTCATGGCAAGTGCATGATTCCAAAAGCCTGGCGATGAATAAACTGCTGGCTCTTTTGTATGGATATCATTTGCCTGGGAGTCATGTACTTGAAGGATAAAGCTTGAGAAAGAAAGCCAAAGTGGCTTCTTAGCAAACTTCTGCTTACAGCTCTCTGCTGCAATCACACTTAAGGACCTAATCCTTCTTCCATGGAACTTGAGGGGCTTTCTGGCACTGACTTCAGCAGGAGTGTATGTGTGGTCAGCACTAATGGCCAATGCACAGGGGAGTCCCAGCCACCTCCATGCAATATTGAACATCCCTTCCTCCTCATCTTCGGATGCCAGGATCCCTACAGGGAAAGGCAGCACTACTCTACCTTCATTGGGGGATAAGAAAATTAAAACTGAACCTAATCCTGGAGAATTTCCTGAGGAATCTGCAGGCTAAAAGATGTTGAGTGCTGCACAGTACCAGCATGATTAAATGTTTTTCTTCCTTGCATACTGTCAAGAAACATTAAGCACACAGTTTTACTTCAGAACTAAATATCAAGTTAGACCTACAGAAAGTTGGACCATTAGAAATTGTTAATACAAGTGGTTTCATGAAGGCTTCATGAATAACCAACTGGTACTAAACTGCTCCAGTGGTGGCCTAGCATGTGCTGGGCATACACAAACCGACTTTTTGGTGTCAGTGATACTGACGCCAAACTGACACTGACACCACGGTCCTCCAACCACTTAGGCTGCCCCTGGTCGGGGACAGAATAATCTCACTTCCTTCACAGACCTATCTTTAGTTTACAGACACCATAGCCAACTTTAGGCTCACAGTGTGGAGACCATATGTGCTTATTAAACACTGGTCCCTGTAGGATTCCTCTGGGAAACTGATTTTCTGGTTCTTTGAGCTTTAAGTGATAATATGCTTTACCTGTGAATTCAACTTCTGTGATATTGTGATATGTGATTCAAATGAGTTTCTCCTGAATTTCACCTAAGTTTGTTATGCCACAGGGGACCACTGATTTTTTAAGCTGGTTGAGTTCTTTTTTTTTTTTTTTTTTCAAATTGATGATAAATTTATGCAATAGATTGCATCTGACATTGGGTTTACTAGAAGGATGTGTTCCTTATTCAGATGAGTTTGAAAGAAAGGTCTAACTTCTTGACTTGCCAACTCGCATTTTTTTCAGAATAGGTGTAATGCTAAATTCTCACCAATTCCACTGGAAATTTGTCTGCAGAAGAGCTGCTGTATGAGATTAAGGTCTAATACCACAGAGGGGCAAGAAAACAACGGAAGATTTATAGGCATGTTGAAAACTGAGAGGGCCAGCAGTGTGGAAAAATACGGGTGTCAGAATCTGTGGATATGAAAGAAATTGCCTTCAGCTAGATTTTGCCCAGTTTTGACACTCATGTCAAAAACTCCCTGAGTTCCTGCTGTCTGGTCTGCTTGGAAGCCCATCACCTCACTGGAGGGCCCCTTCTGTGTCCACATCCAATTTTCGGTGCGTTTCCATCTAGTATAGCCAGATCTGCCAAGTGAGCAACTCTGGGATTTGCATGTAGGGAGGAAACCTTCTGACCTTCCCTAAAATCCATTTGCTTTCACACATAATTTCAGTTGCTTTTGATTCTATTCCCACTACCACCTGGCTAGAAGGCATAGTTACTGCAGAACCTTTCTTGAAAATATTATATCTTAAGCTCTATATTTTCCCTGGGGACATGTTACTTACTATGTTTACTAGAATTAAGGTATTCAAAATTAGTGAAAAAATAAACAGTTAGTATAGACATCATAAATAAGACTAAATAAAAAGAATGATGGGAACTAGAATAAATGCAAATTAGTTTTGTGAAAGGTGGGGTAAGCATTTTTTTTTTTTGCAGAGTTCCTAATATGTATCCGATCTAATAGGTACCTCTGTAATATTACCTTTCAGGGGCTTCCTTTTGCTATTTTAAGAACAAATATCTAGCCTGAACCTCTTCAAAGCCTGCTTCTTTCCAAGATCATTTTCTGCACTTGATGTCTTCATAAATCCTGTTGCCATATATGTCTCATAGACCTGAAAATTAGAGCTATCTGGTTGCTGCATCTCACGTCCTGCATGACAGGCCATCTGTCATTCTTCTCTCCTCCATAGTGATGAACTCCACAATATAGTGGTTCTGCCTTAAAAAAGAACTGGTATGAAAGAGTCTGTTGTTTCTCTTGGCGCTTTTTGTTTTAATAGTAGGAGTAGCTCTCAGATAAATCAAACCATGCAACATGGGAAGCACTTTAAAAAAATGACCTTTCATCTGTGCAACCCAACCCTGCACTAAACACCTACCGGGTATCTTCACTGCTGTTTCACTTGGCCTCCTTGACTCCTCCATCTCCTCACTGCCCATCACATCAGCACTCCCAGGACGCAGGACCGAGCTCCTGCTCTCCCCGCAGAGCAACTGGCCACGGCAGCAGGAAAAGCTCCTTGTCCTCAGTTTTGCTCCTTCAGACTGTTAATCCCAGGGGCATGACAGGAAGGATGCCTCAGCAAGGGGATGCTCCCTTATTCCTGCATTTCCTAAGGCCAACTACTTTGTTTTACATCCTCCAGTTCTTGCGGTGGTCTGGGTGTGTGCCTGCAATCGATTGTTTCAACTAAGAAGTACATAGTACTTTCTGGACACAAAGGAGGCAAATTTATGATACACTCTTTATTTTCTAGACTTCTATTGTATCTATTGTTCAAAGATCTGACTCTAATTTCTTTGAAATTTTGGAGGGGTATGACAATCATAAATCCCAATCCCAATCTTGAGAACATTGAAGTGTGTATGTAATATAAATAATAACACTTTACTGTATGTGTCCTGCTGGTTTCCAAGTGTGATAAATTGTATTTTTCATGTGTCTTTCACTATGTCACATTCACTCTTCCAGCTAATCCATCTCCATCCTGTACAAAAACTAAGATCCTTTCTCTTGTGGTTCTCTACACATGTATTACAGACACAAGTAAATTGGTGTGTATAACATATAACTATTTAATCACTTTATCTATCTGAGTCATTATTTTAATTTTAAAAGGCTCAGGCCCACAATCACAGAATCACAGACTGGTTAAGGTTGGAAGGGTCCTCTAGAGATCATCTAGTCCAGCCCCCCTGCTCCAGCAGGGACACCCAGAGCACGTGGCACAGGGTGGCATCCAGGTGGATTTGGAAGATCTCCAGAGA